>CM062817.1:1645769354-1646042379 GCA_031772625.1 Pinus tabuliformis | reverse complement strand
GTCGTGATGACGAAAGGGAAGTAGAGCACCCATATTTTCAGTTCTATTGAACTAAAGATCCATTGTTTATTTTTTTAACCACATTCACAACCAACTATGAATCTCCATTAGTCTATTACTTGTTATATCCCACTTCATGAGCTAGGAATATACCTCTTTAAAGAGCTTTGAATTCTTCCATGTTATTACTAGTATACCCAAAGTATCCAACATAAAACATAAAAGGATGGTCGCGATCATCATGAAATATTCCCCCATACCCAACAGGCCCAGGATTTCCTTTAGAGACCCCATCAAAATTAACCTTGATCAATCCTTATGGAGGAAGGGTAAAGGCTATTGGAGATAAGCCAAGACCACTAAGTCACTGAGAGACATCTAATGCTACCATATTTTCCAAGATTTCTAAGTCTCGTAAAATTCGAGCTTCCTCGCCTTCCACATTCCAATCGTCTTTTGCCCACTTCTTATTCAGTATCATTTCTTTCATATTAAGCTTCGTGTATTTCCATATAGAATCCTTTGTGTTATTTAGATCCTTGAATATGATTCTATTGTGTTCTTTTCATATGTTCCACAAAAGGAAACCCAAAACCAAACCACACTCCCTATTCACAATCAGATTTTTGAAAAGAGAGGGGTGCCAAGATTCAATTGTTTCCCAAAAACTCTTAGGGGAGCAGTCTAAATAACCAAAAAGGTTGGACCAGAGAATTTCCATGCTTGCACAAGTGTTGAACAGATGGTTAATGCTTTCCTCATATTGTTGAGAGATGGGGAACCACAATGGTCCTATATAGCCTTTTCTCCTCGAAAGGTCTCATGTTAGGAGTCAATGTCAACCAACTAACTAGAGGAAGCTCAATACCTTTGACCATAACTTTCCTTCCCAAATCTTCCACTAGAGGGGATCCTTTGGGATTTCCTTGTGATTTTCCATAATTCCATAAGTCTCTTTGATGGTGAACACACCCTATGTTTGATATCCCCATCTCATCTTGTCTCCCCCTCACACTACCTAAATCTTTTTGTCTTTTAGTTGTGTATCCATAATCTGTTATTCCTGTGAAAAATGTTCCTCATCCTAGTGATCCTGCGTTTCCATTCTCACCACTAATCTTGCGAGGATATTTATTTCCAGAAATTAGGGACTAATATTGCCCTTGTCCCCATGGTGTACTCTTTAAGACATCTTAACTCCTCCCCTCTCTCCATCCTTGGGAGTTGTTGCCAAGAATTTTCCTAAAACTTGGTTGTTCCATCATATGTAATCTCCCAGAACAGGTGATCTTGTATAAAAGGCTTTTCTTCTAATGTTAGATTTCATATTGATGACCCTGATGGGAAATATCACTATCACACTTTATTAGCTTGAGCGATCACCTGGTTGTATTTCCTATTCCATATTAGTTTCCACAACTCTTGACCTCCCTGGAGCCATCTCCACCATAATTTGGCTCCCATGGTTTCATTAAGAATTCTAGGGTCCCTCAAACCAAGACCACCACCCCATTTTGGCAAAAACACCTTCTCCCAAGACACTAGAGTCCATTTTTTGGCTTGTTGATCCCCTTGCCACAAGAATTTATGAAAACTATAAACTATGTTCTTATATACTCCCTTGGGTTCAAGTAGATTGACAACTAATAAATAAGAATGGCTTTTAGAACAACCTTGAGCAGAGTAATGTGAATGGGAAGATTCAACGCTTTGAAGGTCTAATTTTCCAACCGCCTACACTAGAGTCCATTTTTTGGCTTGTTGATCCCCTTGCCACAAGAATTTATAAAAACTAGAAATGATGTTCTTATATACTCCCTTGGGTTCAAGTAGATTAACAACTTATAAATCAGAATGGCTTGTAGAACAACCTTGAGTAGAGTAATGTGAATGGGAAGATTCAACGCTTTGAAGGTCTAATTTTCCAACCCCCTAGAGATCTTTTCCATTATCTCCAACCAACATGAAACTCGCAGTGAATTAGCGACAAGAGGGATGCCAAAGGTATTTGGTTGGTAGGGAACCCATTTGAAATTCAATATTTCTCGCCAAATTCCTTTGCACCAAATTATTGGTATTGAATAAATACATACTAGATTTCTCCCCATTTATCGTCATGCCAGAGGCAACTTGAAAATTTGAGAGGATCATATCTAATCCTCGTATCTCTTGAATAGTTGGCTCACCAAATAACTTAATATCGTCCACGAATTATTAATGAGTGATGGGAAAATTGTGACACTACTACATAGTCCACTAAAATCTGATGACCTAGTGTTGGGCATTTAAAATAATTTTTTTGTGACTCTGACGAGCCTCATTTTCCAGGCTTGTCAGTGGAACTTGGTCGAATAATTGGAAGGAAAAATGGCCATCAGATATCCTACTATAGCCTCTAGTCAGATAAACAACGACAAGAACATGAATACTCCATCAAGTATCTGACGTGACATCCAGCAGATAACCCACGACATCCTGCCAAACAATCCACAAATTAGACAATCAGAATCCAACAATGAGGCATGAAATAGTCGATGGGAAATATTTTAGCCTCTAGTCGGATAAATGAAAAATAGCAGATGAATGGTCTGTCGGGTATCTTACCCCATGCTCATAAGATATTTGATGAAGCCCCACTAGGAAGTCCACAAATTCGACGATAAGATTCCAACGACATGCATCAGATTGTCGATGAACCTCTAGTGGTGAACCAAAGGCCAAGTTGTAAGCCCACTAGGTTTTTTGATGCGCCATTATCGAAACACCAATGGAATAATATGAAGGATGTGCTCTATATCTAATGACCAGTTTTGATCTTTGGAGGTCGAAAAATCGACGACTACTGTTGTGCTTCCGACTGCTACATTATACATCTGACTACCACTTCCAACCTTTCTGTTTCGGGAAGCTGACAGTTTGTCCAACAACCTAGATTTTTAGCCAATAGAATTAAGGGGTGAATCCAACATTCCCTCTGTGTATCCAACAGGTTTTGCATCAAAATTATGATGGTTAATGGACTACTAAAAAAAATGATATTCAGAGAAACAGGATTCCTAGTTTTGATAGGCGGTATCACATCAATCAAGGGGTGGCTTTTCAGGCATTCTTCTACAATGAATACCCATCAGCATGACACCATGTCGACCCAATGATGGGGCTAACACCTCCCATCATATTGTTCAACCGTCGCTCGCATCTTTGCATCCAAAATCATCAAGTGATTGTAAATCCCTCAATCCTACGGCTGATAAGGTGCATTGCCCACAAACTCACTCACATTTAAATGTGTTTTTAACTCCCAACGTGATCTGACGACCCACACTCATTCCATCCAATGGTCGATGTTTCATCTTGGATGAGAAGATGATGCTTTTATAATGTCTTTTCATCAAGAAATATGATCCAATGGTTGTGAGTGATGCATATGAACAACTGCCATGATATATTGGAATGATAGGTGCATGGGAGTTAAAAACCCCGACCTGGCCGGATATGTTGTTGCTATGACCTATAGCAACCAAATTGGCTAGCCAGTACAAAAGGTTTAATGAAAGGGGTAAATTCAGAACTTAACTCGCATTCTAGTTGATCCTACTGCATTGTCGAACCCTCTGAACCGTGATAAAAATAAAAGTGACCGACCTCAAGAGGCAAGTCAGTACCCCAACTTCCACCATTAGATAATTTTAGTTTTCTTATAAGTTTTCTTCATGCCAATTTAGGATAAAGGGATGAGTCACAACCCTTTAGGTGAAATCCTTATCAACCCCCTAACCCAAATTAGGGATAATGTAGTAGAAAGCAATGATATATATACTCTGAGAGTGAAATTGGATTTTGGTATCCTTGCTAGCTTTGACGAATTTATAATACAAAAGGGGTTGCTACACGCAACCCTACCAGTTTTCCATTATGACCTTGATATTATATTTTTACTTACCAAGAACTTTCACAAGAAGATTGGGATAATTGTTTATCCCTATAATAGTAAAATATTCTTAGAAATTTTTGAGAAAGCCATAGCTAGAATGCTTAATTTACCCTCTTCTGGAAAGGATATTATAGGAAAAGGGTTAAGTGAGGATTTTATCTTCTAGGCAGAAGGGGAAATTTTTATGTTTTTACATACCTTGGTAAAGAACCCTAATTACTTTTTAGAAGCAATATTACCAATTTCAACTAAATTTCTCAAACCCTTATACCAGACTATGATATCACTTTTAACGGTTATCCAAGGTTCCCCTAATGATCTGATGATGGATGAAGATCACATGTAAAATTGTTGGCAGAGAAATCACATGTAGAAAATTCAGTGACCACCGAGTGTTCAAGAGATTATTTCAAGATCGGTTGCAACAATGAGAAAAATACAAAGAACATATACTACAATGCAATATCCTTTATGAATCATCTTGTCATTTTTGTAGGTTGTTGCTCTACTTTCTATGATTACCCTGCATCAATTTGAACTAAATAACGTGTTTTTGAAATAGACTCTTGGTCAAATGAGAGGTGGTATACTACAACATTTATATTTTGAATTTGACACTCAAATAGATTTCCCCTGGAATTCCCCTGGATTTCCCCTGGAATAGATTTCACTTACTCCATCTAGGGATAGAATTATAAAATTTGACGAACAAATTTCCCATCACAAGGTGTTTGTCCTGTTAAATACAACCAAAAAAATTTCATGCCTAGCCACATTATGTTTTAAAATGATCAAGATGCATATAGAGTTGTAGAAACTATCAAATTTAATGTGTTTTTCAAATTTGAAATTCCTTTCCTAACTCCACCATTCACAAAATGTGATGGCAATGCTAACAAAGATGCCTAATGGATAAAGAATTGCCAAGAAATCACAAGCCATAGTATGGAAAACATTATTCACTATTCACTATGCCAATCATTTAGCTTAGTGCATGGTATTATGATCATAAAAAAGCTAATAAATGGTCATACATGACCATGGAATTTTTGGCAGCCACACAATTCTCTGGATTCTTCGAGACCTCCACAACACTTTCAATATTCTAGCAACTCCATAGTTCTCTTGATTTTTGACATATCAACAACTCTAACTCCCACAAGCCAATGGAAGTGGTGGATAAGGCGTGAAATTAAATGCATTCAATGCTACCTTTGGACCAAGGATTTCAAATGTCTTCGCACCTGGGATTTCAAATTTAAAAATTACGCGTGGAATTTCTAAAACTTTTTGTTGAATGGGGACGTGATAGCTCTCTACTTCATTTTTTCTTGTTGAATAGGGACGTGACAGCTCTATAAATCATTTTTCTCACAAGATTGATGAGCTCAACTTCTCGCTCACTAGTGTCAGCACTAATCTCCAACAATGCCCAATGTGATTTAGTATATGCATGCATATATAGAATATTATATGCAATCATACATATAGAAGAGTATCTTATAGATTCATGTATATATAAGTGATGTGTATATAGAATTTGACACATATATGAAAGTGATACATATATGAAAGTGGCCTACATATGAAAGTATATATATCTTTCGTGTGTGCATATACAAATCTTACTTCCATATATGTGCATCTTTTACATATGTGCGCATATATGGAATATACAAAATTGTGCATATATGAAAGTGTAGAAGGCATCCCATCTTGTACATTTTGCTATATTGTAAAATGAAGTTATATTTTTTATATTGTTATATTTTAACAAAGGTGGAGAACATAAAGATTAAGCCCCAAAATAATTCATCACTCAATGATCCAAATCAACGGGGGTTCAATGCAGCACCAAGGAGCTACTTGATTACATAGATTGATTTGAGGAAATTTGATGGTAAATATCCTATCAATTTTATATTCTATATGGAACCATTCTTTGACATAACCCATGTGCTAACTTTACAAAAGGTAACTCTTATGTCCTTGTATTTAGAACCTAATCAATCTTTTTTGGTACTGGTGGATTTGTGAATGGGAAAAGGATTATATTGTTCCACTCTAAAACCATAAAAATGGATGATGAATAATATATTGATTGAATCCAAACCAATATATGCAGACTTATATTGAAGATACAAAAGAGCATGCTCTTTTGTATATGTGCACTTCCATATATACATTCACATGTGGAAGATACTTGAGCATCCATATATGAAAAGAAGAGTGTATACACTTTTTTATATATGCACAATTATGTATATTCTATATATTGTCAGACCAATCTCCCATATAACCAACTCAAACTCTGGGGACCAAGCATATGCTTTTCACCCCAATTCTAATATATATTTTGTATATACACGGATATACGAAATTGCCTTGGGCATTGCTAGGGGTTGAAATAAAATCACCTTAGGTGCTACTGCAATGTGGGATGGTGCAAGAAACGGTGTAAGAGAGGCTGAAATCAATCCCAATATAAAAATAAACAAGAGAAGTGTGAATCCTGCAATATTGTCAAAAAGTAGTTATATAGAAGTGATGCATATATAAACATGATGCATTTTGTACAAGATGGGAGGCCTTCTACACTCTTTCATACATTCACAATTATGTATATTATGTATATATACACATATATAAGCCACACATGTATGGAAGCAGGATTTCATATATGCACAAATGAAAGCTATATCTACTTTTGTATATGCAATCGTAGTTTTGTATATGTGTCACTTTGGTATATGCATTAACTGTTGTATATGCATCACTTCTATATACATGAATCTATAATATACTCTTGTATATACACACATATATGTATATGTGCAAATATATGAAAGTGTAAGAACATATACGGGAGCAATGCATATATATAGCTTCCATGAAGCACATATATGGAAGCTTGGTTCTATATATGGAAGTGGTTCATATATGGAAGTTGGGACATATGTTGAGGTGGAAAATATATAGAAGCACCACATAAATGGAAGTGAATATAGCTTCAATCTGTGCATATACAAAAGATTTCTTCCATCAATACCAAAAATATTGATCAGATTCTAAATACAGGCATGCAAGAGTTAGAGTGTGTAAAGTTAGACCTTGGGGTATATTGAAGAATGGCTACACATAATATAAATTTTAGAGCATATTTACCATCAATTATTTCTCAAATTGGATTTTGGTATCCTTTCTAGCTTTGACGAATTTATAATACAAAAGAGGTTGCTACACACAACCCTACTAGTTTTCGATTATGACCCTGATATTATAATTTTACTTACCAAGAACTTTCACAAGAATATTGCGATAATTGTTTATCCCTATAATAGTAAAATATTCTTAGAAATTTTTGAGAAATCCATAGCTAGAATGCTTAATTCACCCTCTTTTGGAAAGGATATTATAGGAAAAGGGTTAAGTGAGGATTTTATCTTCTAGGCAGAAGGGGAAATTTTTATTTTTTTACATACCTTGGTAAAGAACCCTAATTACTTTTTAGAAGCAATATTACCAATTTCAACTAAATTTCTCAAACCCTTATACCAGACTATGATATCACTTTTAACGGTTATCCAAGGTTCCCCTAATGATCTGAAGATGGATGAAAATCACATGTAAAATTGTTGGCAGAGAAATAACATGTAGAAAATTCAATGACCACCGAGTGTTCAAGAGATTATTTCAAGATCGGTTGCAACAATGATAAAAATACAAAGAACGTATACTACAATGCAATATCCTTTATGAATCATCTTGTCATTTTGTAGGTTGTTGCTCTACTTTCTATGATTACCCTGCATCAATTTGAACTAAATAACGTGTTTTTGAAATAGACTCTTGGTCAAATGAGAGGTGGTATACTACAACGTTTATATTTTGAATTTGACACTCAAACAGATTGTCCCCTGGAATTTAATATTTAAACTTCTTTCCCCATTTCACTTACTCCATCTAGGGATAGAATTACAAAATTTGACGAACAAATTTCCCATCACAAGGTGTTTGTCCTATTAAATACAACCAAAAAAATTCCATGCCCAGCCACATTATGTTTTAAAATGATCAAGATGCGCATAGAGTTGTAGAAACTATCAAATTTAATGGGTGTTTCAAATTTGAAATTCCTTTCCTAACTCCACCATTCACAAAATGTGATGGTAATGCTAACAAAGATGCCTAATGGATAAAGAATTGACAAAGAATCACATGCCATAGTATGGAAAACATTATTCACTATTCACTATGCCAATCATTTAGCTTAGTGCATGGTATTATGATCATAAAAAAGCTAATAGATGGTCATACATGACCATGGAATTTTTGGCAGCCACACAATTCTCTGGATTTTTCGAGACCTCCACAACACTTTCAATATTCTAGCAACTCCATAGTTCTCTTGATTTTTGACATATCAACAACTCTAACTCCCACAAGCCAATGGAAGTGGTGGATAAGACGTGAATTTAAATGCATTCAATGCTACCTTTGGACCAAGGATTTCAAATGTCTTTGCACCTGGGATTTCAAATTTAAAAATTACGCGTGGAATTTCTAAAACTTTTTGTTGAATGGGGACGTGATAGCTCTCTACTTCATTTTTTCTTGTTGAATAGGGACGTGACAACTCTATAAATCATTTTTCTCACAAGATTGATGAGCTCAACTTCTCGCTCACTAGTGTCAGCACTAATCTCCAACAATGCCCAATGTGATTTAGTATATGCATGCATATATAGAATATTATATGCAATCATACATATAGAAGAGTATCTTATAGATTCATGTATATATAAGTATCAATGTGTATATAGAATTTGACACATATATGAAAGTGGCCTACATATGAAAGTATATATATCTTTTGTGTGTGCATATACAAATCTTACTTCCATATATGCACATCGTTTACATATGTGCACATATATGGAATATACAAAATTGTGCATATATGAAAGTGTAGAAGGCATCCCATCTTGTACATTTTGCTATATTGTAAAATGAAGTTATATATTTTATATTGTTATATTTTAACGAAGGTGGAGAACATAAAGATTAAGCCCCAAAATAATTCATCACTCAATGATCCAAATCAACGAGAGTACAATGCAGTACCAAGGAGCTACTTGATTACATAGATTGATTTGAGGAAATTTGATGGTAAATACCCTATCAATTTATATTCTATATTGAACCATTCTTTGACATAACCCATGTGCTAACTTTACAAAAGCTAACTCTTATGTCCTTGTATTTAGAACCTAATCAATCTTTTTTGGTACTGGTGGATTTGTGAATGGGAAAAGGATTATATTGTTCCACTCTAAAACCATAAAAATGGATGATGAATAATATATTGATTGAATCCAAACCAATATATGCAGACTTATATTGAAGATACAAAAGAGCATGCTCTTTTGTATATGTGCACTTCCATATATACATTCACATGTGGAAGATACTTGAGCATCCATATATGAAAAGAAGAGTGTATACACCATTTTATATATGCACAATTATGTATATTCTATATATTGTCAGACCAATCTCCCATATAACCAACTGAAACTCTGGGAACCAAGTATATGCTTTTTATCCCAATTCTAATATATATTTTGTATATACACGGATATATGAAATTGCCTTGGGCATTGCTAGAGGTTGAAATAAAATCACCTTAGGTGCTATTGCGATGTGGGATGGTGCAAGAAACGATGTAAGAGAGGCTAAAATCAATCCCAATATAAAAATAAACAAGAGAAGTGTGAATCCTGCAATATTGTCAAAAAGTAGTTATATAGAAGTGATGCATATATAAACATGATGCATATTGTACAAGATGGGAGACCTTCTACACTCTTTCATACATTCACAATTATGTATATTATGTATATATACACATATATAAGCCACACATGTATGGAAGCAGGATTTCATATATGCACAAATGAAAGCTATATCTACTTTTGTATATGCAATCGTAGTTTTGTATATGTGTCACTTTGGTATATGCATTAATTGTTGTATATGAATCACTTCTATATACATAAATCTATAATATACTCTCGTATATACACACATATATGTATATGTGAAAATATATGAAAGTGTAAGAACATATACAGGAGAAATGCATATATATAGCTTCCATGAAGCACATATATGGAAGCTTGGTTCTATATATGGAAGTGGTTCATATATGGAAGTTGGGACATATGTTGAGGTGGAAAATATATAGAAGCACCACATAAATGGAAGTGAATATAGCTTCAATCTGTGCATATACAAAAGATTTCTTCCATCAATACCAAAAATATTGATCAGATTCTAAATACAGGCATGCAAGAGTTAGAGTGTGTAAAGTTAGACCTTGGGGTATATTGAAGAATGGCTACACATAATATAAATTTTAGAGCATATTTACCATCAATTATTTCTCAAATCATTATTGGTAATCAAGTAGTTCCTTGGTGTTGCATTGAACGTCCATTGATGTGGATCTTTCAGTGATCAATTATCTTGGGACTTAATCTTTATGTTCTCCACATTTGTTAAATATAACAATACAATAAATATAACTTCCTTTTACAATATAACAAATGTAAAAGATGGGATGGCTTCTAAAACTAGGTATTCATGGTATATATGGGAGACTAAGGATACACAAAACCAACCAACAAGGATAAGACTAATATAACAATAGAAATTTAATAACTAAATGTCAAAATCTTGGTAGGATGTCAAGTTATTATCGTCACACTTTCAATTATGAGCAAACTTCAATAACATTGATGAAGGGGAATCCTCATTAACACTGATTGGGGGAATCCCACATTATTGTGGTTATTTTTTCAATTATGAGAAACTCTCATAGACATTGATAGGGGGAATCTCACAGTATTACTACACCATTCAGAATTCTTATCAACATCATATGTCAACCCATATCAAACTTCATTTTTGCATCATTTAAACATTGATTATGCATGGTGAAAACATTGGAATAATACTACCTTTATTAACCTTGTAAATAAATGCATATTGGTCACATATATAGAGAAATTATCTTTATGAGACCAAGGCTACACATATTGCTTATATTCAAAAAAACCCATATGGCTAACCTTAAAGTTATGTTACATTGCAGTGACAACAATAAAGATGGGGAGAATAAAAGGAGATAGAAAAGTTACAATGCTTTGGAAGTTACTTTTATTTCTCTTATTTTACTTTGCTATATTTATTTTAATTCAAAAAAAAACATCGTTCCACTCTAAAAAGGTTTTTAAAATAATTTGTTATAATATAATTTTTCTTCCATTTAAATATCAAACTTTTAGAATAACTATTTTGTTAAAATCATTATTAAAATTTTCTTATTAAACTTTATAAATATTATTATTATTTTTTTCAATATTAACATCACGTAAAACTATACATCATTAAAATCTAATATACAACATTACTAAACTTTACACATATTTATTTTCTTAAAAATAATTTGAATTTTTACTCATTTACAATTTGAAAAAGATAAATAATAATCTTCCAAGCTTAAAAAATGTGTAATTTTCATAATACATCACATTATATTATTTTAATTTTAGTTTGATAAAATTATCATTATTTAATCTTCTTTTCCATGAATTACCCAAAGACATAATATATAGAAAGAAATGTGTATATATATATATATATATATATATATATATATATATATATATATATATATATATATATATATATAACTATAATTTTTATGCACATGCATAATATATAAAAGAAAGAAAGAATGTGTATAAGAAATGTGCTTCTCAATGTAATTAATTAATGAAGCATAACTCAAGTAAACTAAAAAAACATGAATTTTTAACAAAATTATTTTCAAGCTAAATGTTGTAATTCTAAATAAAAATAATAATTTAAATAGTTAATATTTAAATAATGATTAAAGTAAATATGTTTATAATTAACACTTAAAAAATATTTTAATAAGATTTATTTTTAAAATAAATATTATAAACTAGCCATTATGTTATTAAAGTATTTTGTAAATCACTTAAATTCTTTCTAAATAAAGCTAACGAACATTGAGGCTGCAAGCTCAAAAGTTGATCATATCGAATGACCAACTCTATTGGAAAGACCCCGTGGAGATCCTGTTGTTATGCTTAGTGGAAGGAGAAACTCACAAAGTAATTGAAGAATTCCACGGAGGTGTTTGTGGAGGTCACTATAGTTGGAAAACCATTGCTCACAAGATCCTAAAAGCCAGATTCTACTAACCCACACTCTTTGGAGAGGTTCATTCTCAGGTCCGGGCATGTCAGAAATGTCAAGTTTTCACTAAAACGAAAAAGCTTGCCCCTCTCCCTCTGATCCCAAGACATGTGGAAGATCCTTTTAGACAATTCGGGATGGATTTCATAAGAGAGATAAACTCGCCCTCTAGTGGTCAACATAAAAGGATACTAACTGCCACTGACTATTTCACAAAGTGGGTGGAGGCCATCCCAACTCGAAATGCTATTGATTCTGTGGTGATTAAATTTCTATAGGAGAATGTCTTGTCTCGTTTTGGTTTCCCTACAAAGATCATAACAGACAACGCCCAAGTTTTTAAGTCCACTAAATTTATCAGTTTTTGTCAAAAGTTTAATATCATAATCGGGCATTCCACTACCTACTACCCTCAAGGGAATGGGTTAGCCGAGTCCTCTAATAAAATAGTGGTAAGAGTGTTGAATAAAATCATTACAAAAAATCAAAGAAACTGGGATACACAGCTGAAATTCGCTCTCTAGGCTAACATAGTAACTCCTAAACGGTCCACTAGAAAGTCACCCTTCAAGCTGGTATATGGCAAGGCAGCAATATTCCCAATCCAATTGGCAATGTCAGTCGCGAAGTTATTGTAGGAAGCAGAAGAGGAACCGAATGCTATGACTCAAAGGATAAATCAGTTGGTTGAACTCAACGAGAGCAAAGAACAGGTAAGAGAAAAATTGGTCAATTATCAGCTGAAAATGAAGTCTTTGTTTGACAAGAAGGCCAAAGACAAACCTTTACATCTGGGTGATTTGGTCCTATGATGGGATGTTAGAAGGGAGGATAAAGGAAAGCACAAGAAATTTGATTTGTTGTGGTTCAATCCTTTCAAAATATCTAAAGAGAAAGGAAATAACACATATCTTCTCTAAAACTTGGAAGGAGAATCACTGGAACTACCAGTAAATGGTCAATTCCTCAAAATCTATTGCCTACATGATCATTTGACTACATGCAACACTTGCACACTCAAGACTAGTCTACAACTGGTGTTACACTGCCTTGGAATCTCCACCATAACTGGGGAACTTGAATTCTCTGCATTCACTAGTTATTTTGGGTTGATTTATTAGTTAACTTTATGATCACTGAGTTTGACTGAAGTCCCACTACACAACTGACCTTCCACTATTTCCTCCAACATTTGGAACTAGTTTAACTAAAAACAACTTGAGATAACTGACTTTGATTGCTACAAATTAGAAACCACACATGTTTAACTAAACTCTAACTCCTCCAACTCGATTTTACTAAGTAAACTGGGTGACACAAGCCATGTCACACAAGTTAACTGCATCCAAGTTGTCTGCTGATGTGGAAATTCAAATTTTCTCAATTTAATCAAGACAAAATCAATTTGAGAATTTCTTGCTTCATTTTTCAACATAGTAAGATTCGTCAAGGTTTCTATACTTTAAGGAAAATTTGCATCCTTAAAAAATTCCCAAGGGGGGCTTATGGAAAGAATATTTATTGCAGTGCACCTAAATATGGTTAAATTCATGACAACTATAATATGTGAAGGGTATTCTCTAGTAATGTATCTTCTAGGTCCAAGAGAAGCTACCACTTACTAACTCAATTTCTTCCAATAAAGTTTCTTTCAATTCAACTTCAACTTTTACCCAGACGTAATGGTGATTGGGCTTGGTATCTGTTGAGAAGTGTAGCAAGAAAGGCTCAATTTAACTTTTCCTTGGTCAAATTGAGTAAATTCGAAATTTCCACATCAACAGGCAAATTGGAGACAGTTAACTGAGGTGACATGGCTCTTGTCACTCAGTTATCTCAGTAAATTCAAGTTAGAGACCTTGGAGTACATTTATCCATGTGTGATTGCTAATTTGTAGCAATCTAGTTCAGTTATTTCTAGTTGTATTTAGTTAAACTAGTTCTAATTATTGATAGTGTTGAAGATAGCAACAAGAAATGCTAAAAATAGCATTGCTATAAATAGCAGTTTCATCCAGTGTTGAACTTAGCTACAATGGATGAAAAGTGAAAGTGATAAAAATAACTTTCCTATAAATAGCATTTCGGGATAGCTTCCTATTTTAGTCAGTCCCTAAACTATAATAGGAGGTAAAATTTGAATTTGAACTTAACCGCTATTTGAAAATAAATTAATTAATTCACCATGAGTTAATTAGTTGTGAAAAATCAAACATGAAGTCTATGTGAGGACATGCAACAATTTCTCTATTAATTGAGGAATTTATCCATCAGTTAAAGAGATAAGGATGAGTTCTAATTTGAGATGTAATTAGTTGGCTCAGTTAACTGAGTCAACTCGAGTTAGATTGATTTAAACAGTATGTTTAAATTAATGTAAGTTCAGTTAGTTAATGCATGCTTGCATATAACTGTTGCTCTTCAGATAATTGAATATTCTCTCATTCATAACTCATGCATGTCAGTTCAGATAGAGACCCAGTTGAGATCAGATGGAGGGATAGTGTAAGATCAGTTGCTAGAATATTCCTTGCATGCAGAAGGATTTCTTTCCAAGAGAATTGCATTGTTATTTCTTCTTGTACAGTGAGTGTGATGAGGCCAATTCACACATGTGGCTTCACTAGACCCCAAGAAAAATTGCGCAAAGAAATAGGGACTTGGATGACTTGATGAGGATATATACTTGTCTATTCAGTCTATGAGCTTCATTGTTTGGTTACAGAGGGAGCAGGATAGCTTTTGAGCTAATTCTTTTTGTAACTTGGACAAGATTTCCACTTGTATGATAATACAAAGTTGGGGTTTTAGGCTGTTTCTTCCCCCTGGTTATATATTCTGTGTTATGTGCGATTGATTTCTTCTTATTAGTTATATGTGTTCTTATTGATGTTGCTCAATTCGATTAAGCTTCCACATAATTGTTTGTAGAAGTAGATCAAGTATTTTGCTTTAGTATATTGCATTATCAGGTGATCTAAAGGTGGGAATTTCTACATGGTATCAGAGTAAAGGTGATCAAGGAAGAATAGTATACAAGAAGGGAGAAGTTAGAAGTTTGTGATTCCTGAATATAGAAATCAAGTTCTTGTCACATCTCTATTTCACCTATGGCATTCAGTGGTTTAAGACTTGAATATGCCCTTGATGGCAGTTCGAATTATATAGCCTGGAAGGATCGCATGGAGGCAGTATTAGAAGATAACAGTCTAAAGGACTTCATTGATCAAGAAGTCCCCAAGCCAACTGATGCTACTCAATTGGCGGAATGGAAAAAGTGTGTGGCTAGAGCAAGGAGAATCCTTCTGGAGGGAGTTCGAGATCACATAGTCTCAAGTCTCCATGACAAGGAGACACCATTTTCAATGTGGAAAACATTGAAAGATCTATATCAGAATAGCAGTGATCAGAGGAATCTGGCACTAAAAGACAAGCTTAGTAAAATCAAGTGTGAAAAGGACGACATGATCTCTACGTATCTAAACAAGATTACCACCTGCAGGGATGAGCATGGAAATGTAGGGATCACGACAATGGATGATGACATGGGGAGTATTGCACTCCTCACTCTTCCTAAGAGCTGGCATAGCTACCAAGACTCAGTTAATGGAAGAGAAAAACTGCCATATTGGGAAAGATTTTGGTCAGATTTGATGAAGGAGGAGATAAGAAGAAGCACCAGAGATGGATCCTCATCGAAATAAGATGATGAGGAAAATCTAGCCTTAGTAAGTAAGGCAAGGAAGGGGAAAGGGAAGGCATCCCAATCCAAATCCGGTTCTTCCCATGGTGGGAAGAAGTTTGACAAATCGAAAGTGAAATGCTTTCATTGTCATGAAGTGGGTTGTTATGCTACTAATTGTCCACAGAACAAATCCAAGAAGGGTTCCTTAAAGGGATCTAATGGTGAGGCACTAGCCTCACAGTTTGAGATGGATTTCTCTCTTATCACATGCATGGTTTCATCCATGATGGGATGTGTTTGGTACCTAGATAGTGGAGCCTCATTCCACATGTCAGGTGACAAGAATATTTTCAGTACCTTGGAGGAGAAGGATCTCCATATGCAGATCGAGATGGGCGATGATGGAAAGCACTATGTCTTAGGTGAAGGTACGGTTGTGTTTCAGAAGGAGCATGGAGCTCCCCTCACCCTGACTGATGTAAAGTATGTACCAGGTCTGAAGAAGAATCTTGTGTCCATTGCTTTGCTAGAAGATAAAGGCTATGATGTAGTATTTAGCAAAGGAAAGGTATTCCTGAGGCATATCGACACTGGACAGACAAAGCGAATAAGGATTCGAGTCAAGGATCTCTGCAAGTTGGAGGTAGATGACTGTGCTGCTTTGAGTTCCAAAGCAGAGATGGTGCAAAGACAAGATGTTGGCGAGCTATGGCATAGAAGACTAGGCCACTTGCACCATGGAGCCCTGAAGATCATGCAGCAAATTTCTATCGGATTACCCAAGGGAAAACTTGAGCAGACGAGTACATGCAAAGGTTGTACCTTAGGTAAGTATGTGAAATCTTACTTTCCGGATCGAGACAGTAGAGCTGGAGAAATCATAGAGTGATTTCACTCAAATATTTGTGGGCCTTTCTCTACAGCCTCCACCGCTAAAAAAAGGTATTATGTTATTTTTATTGATGATGTTTCTCATAGATGCTGGATCTAATTTATGCAAAATAAAGATCAGACCTTCTTGAGGTTTTGTGAGTTTAAAGCCTTGGCAGAGAAAGAATCAGGAAAGAAACTAAAAGCCTTGTGTAGTGACAATGGTGGAGAGTATGTCTCTCATCAGTTTAAGGATTTCTGTGCTTAAAGAATTAAACAGGAATTGATGGCACCCCATAACCCACAGAAGAATGGGGTGGCCAAAAGGAAGAACAGATCGATTGTGGGAGTAGCTCGAGCGATGCTGCATGACCAAAACCTACCACTGCACTTGTGGGCTAAGGCATGCAAGACAGCAGTATACTTGTAGAACAGAAGCGGGCACTGTATACTAGGGATGAAGACACCTATGGAGACCTATTCTGGGAAGCGACCTGATGTAAGTCACTTCTGAATCTTTGGATCATTAGTTTACTATCATGTGACCAAAGATGCCAGGAAGAAGCTAGACCCAACAACTGAGGTGGGAATACTTGTGGGGTACACGGATACACCTCACAACTATGGGGTGTCCCTGCATTCCAGTCAAAGGACTGTGGTACGCAGGGATCTGAAGTTTGACAAGAAGAAAGCCATGCAAGTGTCACTTGAGAGGGAGCTCAAGTTGCATGCAGATGAGAAACTTTCAGTTCCTAAGGATGAGGACCCTTGGATTAATGCAGAGCAACCGCATGTAGAGGATCCAGGAGTGGAGACATCCACTCATGCTGATACTTCCAGAGATGGGCAGAAACACTCAAGGGAAGTTGACAGGTTGATGCTAGATGCATGGGAGAATGTGGGACAACCATCTTCTCAGCGCAGACAGAGGAGGTCGCCAGAGCAGTACAGTGGTTGGCCTGGTTGGGGAGTGTGTAGATTCCAAACCTTCTTCATTCGAGGAGGCAGTGCAGCAACCAGTGTGTGTTGATGTAATGGTGGAGGAGTATGACTCCATCATATGGAACTATGTTTGGGATGTTGTCCCAAGACCTCAAGACAAGTCAGTGGTGAGCTCCAGATGGCTTTACAAGGTAAAGCAGGCAGCTGATGGCAGTGTTGAGAAACACAAGGCAAGGTTTGTTGCCCAAGGTTTCTCACAGGTCGAGGGGATCGACTACGATGAGACTTTTTCTCCTGTAGCAAGGTACTCATCGATTAGATCGATATTGGCACTATCAGCTCAAATGGGGTGGAAGATCCACTAGATGGATGTGAAGACAACATTCCTCAATGGGACGATTGAGGAGGTGTACATTGAGCAACCAGAAGGTTTCGAAACCTTCAACAGTGAGTCACATGTGTGCAAACTCAAGAGGGATCTGTATGGGCTGAAGCAAGCACCCCGTGCTTGGTACACCAGGATCGACAGTTATTTCACCGGGTTG
The DNA here is from genome assembly GCA_031772625.1 of Pinus tabuliformis. Taxonomy (NCBI): domain Eukaryota; kingdom Viridiplantae; phylum Streptophyta; class Pinopsida; order Pinales; family Pinaceae; genus Pinus; species Pinus tabuliformis. The sequence continues at coordinate 1,646,024,114 of CM062817.1, read as the reverse complement.
GGCTTCACCAAGAGTGAAGCAGATGCGAACCTTTACCACATCATGGTAGAAGGTAAGCCATTGATCATTGTACTTTATGTCGATGATCTGATTTTGATAGGTGATGATCAGCTGATACAGTCTTGCAAGGAGGACCTTGCAAGAGAGTTCGAGATGAAAGACATGGGTCTTATGCACTACTTTCTAGGCATGGAGGTGTGGCAGAGAGATGGAGAAGTTTTTTCATCTCAAGGCAAGTATGCCAATGAGATCCTCAGGCGGTTCCATATGGAGAAGTGCAAACCCATGCACACTCCTCTAGTTGGGAACTGGAGGAAGGAGTATGCTACTTCATGTGAGGTAGTAGCTACTACTGTTTATCGGCAGCTGGTGGGTTCACTTATGTATCTAGTGAACACACAACCCGACTTATGCTTTGTGGTGAACCAGCTGAGTCAAGCTATGGTTCAGCCTAGCAAGCTATTTTGGAAGGCAACGAAGCATGTGCTAAGATACCTCAAAGGCACATCTCAGTTTGGATTTTGGTACAGATGGACAGAGGGAGTGAAGCTTCAGGGCTTCACAGATGCATATTGGGCAGGGAGTCCATCAGACAGGAAAAGCACTTCTAGAGGATTCTTCAACCTTGGTTCAGTTACAGTTTCCTGGTACAACAGGAAACACAGATCAGTTGCACTTAGCTTAGCAGAGGCTGAATACATGGCTGCTAGTCAGGCTGCATGTGAGGCCATTTGGATGCGGAAGATTCTAGTGGGATAGTTTGGTCAGAGGATGGATCCTACAATGATCTACTATGATAACTAGAGTTGCATCAAACTCTCTGAGAATCTAGTTTTTCATGACAGGTCCAAGCACATAGATATCCGGTATCACCATCTTCGAGACTGTGTGGTCACGAGGATCGTGTTGCTACTGTATGTTTCGACCGAGGAACAAGATGCAGATATTTTGACAAAGGCATTGTCAAAATGCAAGTTCGAGTTCCACAGAGACAGGATTGGGGTTACTGATAATCCCTTTCTTATTAAGAGGGAGTGTTGAAGATAGCAACAAGAAATGCTAAAAATAACACTATTATAAATAACAGTTTCATCCAGTGTTGAACTTAGCTACAATGGATGAAAAGTGAAAGTGCTAAAAATAAGTTTTCTATAAATGGAATTTCAGGATACCTTCCTATTTTAGTCAGTCCCTAAACTATAATAGGAAGTAAAATTCGAATTTGAACTTAATAGTTGTTTGAAAATAAATTAATTAATTCACCATGAGTTAATTAGTTGTGAAAATTCAAACATGAAGTCTATGTGAGGACATGCAACAACTTCTCTATTAATTGAGGAATTTATCCATCAGTTAAAGAGATAAGGATGAGTTCTAATTTGAGATGTAATTAGTTGGCTCAGTTAATTGAGTCAAGTCCAGTTAGATTGATTTAAACAGTTTGTTTAAGTTATTGTAAGTTCAGTTAGTTAATGCATGCTTTCATATAACTACTGCTCTTTAGATAACTGAATATTCTCTCATACATAACTCATGCATGTTAGTTTAGACAGAGACCCAGTTGAGATCAGATGGAGGGACAGTGTACTATTAGTTGCTAGGATATTCCTTGGTGAATATTCCTTGCATGCAGAAGGATTTCTTTCCAAGAGAATTGCGTTGTTATTTCTTCTTATACAATGAGTGTGATGAGGCCAATTCACGCATGTGGCTTCACTGGACCCCAAGAAAAATTGTGCAAAGAAATAGGGGCTTGGAGGACATGATGAGGATATGTACTTGTCTGTTCAGTCTATGAGCTTCATTATTTGATTACAGAGAGAGTAGGATAACTTTTGAGCTGATTCTTTTTGTAACTTGGACAAGATTTCCACTTGTATGATAATACAGAGTTAGGGTTTTAGGCTATTGCTTTCCCCTAGTTATATCTTCTATGTTATGTGTGATTGATTTCTTCTTATCAACTATATGTGTTCTTATTGATGTTGCTCAATTCGATTAAGCTTCCGCATAATTGTTTGTAGAAGTAGATCAAGTATTTTGCTTTAGTATATTGCATTATCAGGGGATATACAGGTGGGAATTTCTACAGATAGAACTAGTTGGAGGTTAGTTGTGCATTAGGACAGTAATCTAACTCAAAGATCATCCAGTTAACTGATCAATCAACCAAAAATAGCTCATGCATGCAAGGAATTTGAATTTCTCAATTGTGGTGGATATTCCAAGGCAGTGTAACATCAGTTGTAGACTAGTCTTGAGTGTACAGGTGTTGCATGCAATCAATGATCAATCCTTGGGAATTGCACAATCAATTGGAGGAAAATTCCTAAAAAAATAGGGGCCTAATTTCCTCAAGATTTGCGAAAGGAAATAGGAGCTCAGGTGGAGGCAGAAATTGACCAAGTTTGGGTCAGAGATTTTTATTGAGCAGAGAGAACATTTATTCATTTGCAGGTTGAGCTCAAAGAGAGCAAGAAATTGTAATACATTCTCTATTCCTCTTATTAATGCAAGCAAACTTAAGGGGTTTTTACTAGTTGGTTTCCCCTAGATAAATCTGTGTACTTGTGTATGTTATTGATGCATGTTTGCGAATGCTTTTTCTAAATTTTGAATTAATTTCTGCAGAGCAATAGAATAGAATTATGTATCTTGATTTAGATTGAATTTCTTGAGCAGTTGCAATGCTATCACCATATTTCTACAATATCCTAGCCTTGTTCCAGTTTGATGAACTACCCAATTTTATTCCCTATAAATTCCAAATTCTCCACATGCTAGAAAAGAAGATGGCATCCTAGAAGAATGGCCCAAATACATATTGAAGACATTGACTTCTTCGTGGGGTTGAAACTAACCTCGGATTCCATGAGGACTAGACTAGAAGGACTCTAGCTCCAATTACACTTTAGTACAAAAATCAAGTCCTCACTAGTTCTAAATTTGAAACATAGTCATCCTTTGGACACAAAAATAAAATTTCTAGAAATAACCTAATTGGGGAGCCAATTATCCAGTGTTTGGACAAAATATGAAATTTCAGGCAATAACCTAATTTTGGATCCAATTGTCTCCAATATGTTTCCCTATGGTTTCCAGGTGCACAGTCTTTCTGTAGAATATAACAATTGTAGTTTTATCCATTAGATGAGGGATATTTTCCAATTTAACATCTTCACCCCTAACCATTTTTTATTTTGTCTCTCCTATCATGAACACACAATTTATTTTCCTTAATTCCCTTAGCACCTAAGTTCACAAAGAGAGATTTTGTGTATTAAGGCTAACTTTCAGGCAAGAGTGTTGCAACACTACAAGGGGAGGAAATGTGCCAGACCTGGGAGTTCTAGGAGAGGGTAAGGGAGAGTCTTTGAGAGAAACGAAGAGGAATGGGGGGGCCACATCTTGAAGTAATCCCATTGCATGGCATTAAAGTTTTAGTAGCTGAAGAATCCATAATCGATGTATGAGAGCAAGGTGGCATGATTGACCGATTAGATTACGCCAAGGAATGATCCATCCTAGCTTGTTGCAATTGGTAAAATCAGGAATTAGAGTAAAAGATTGCTAAGGCATTGGAGATGTCATTGTCGTAGTCCACCTCCTCTTCCTCCATTAAGTCTACTACAAGCATAATTAAGAGTTTCTCAAAGTCATTTTGACACTTGAATTTCCTATAAACCCCATTTTAGGATAGAGATGGTGTCAAAATATGGCAAATAAAAAAAAAATCCCTTCTTTTGTCAATTTCTATCGCCAATTTGATAGTGCCATGACACATATTATAAAAACCATAAATATTTATAAATTTAAATATATATAATAATATTACTATTAAAATTCAAATTTTATGATTACAATATGTTGCAACATAATTTTAGTTTTATGTCATATATGTGTGTGTTTTTATTTGTTATATTGTAATCACTTTACACTCAAAAAATACTTCCACTTTTTGTTTTATAAAAATATTTCCAAACTTTTATAAAGTTTCTAAAAAATTATTATATTAAATTGATTTTTCCAAAAATTAAAATTATTTTTTAAATTTGAAAATTGTTTGTTTTTAAATAATTTTAAAAAATATAAATTTGAGAAAAATATGTAAAAATTGACATGTGCATAATCTATACAACCCTTATTATATCAATATGTATTCTAATAATATGACATACCTATATATTTATTATAGTGTACCATCTACTCTTTCAAAAATATTTTTATTTATGTACTTATTTTTATTTAATATTATTTTTAATATTACAATTGTGGAGCATTAAAGTTGAGTGTGGCATGATTAATGTCACATAAATCATTTTTTGTTTAAATTGTTATGTATACTAGTACAACCACATTAAAAATATTAATAATATTAATGTGGTTGATATACCCGAAGGATTTATAAATATAACAAAAAAAACATTGCAACACAAAGAATGTATTATAAAATTTGCTTATATATTAATTTCCCCATCTAATTAGAATATGAACTTATTAGAATTGGAATAATCTCAAATCCCTAGGAAATTGGTGAGTTGGGAGCCATGTGGCACGAATCTAATTTAATTTGAAAAAAAAAAAAAGGGAATTACACATCTTATTGTAAAATGGACCATTTTGCTAAATAAAATTTGCTTATATATTAATTTCCCCATCTAATTAGATATGAAATTTGTGGGCAGGGATCCATGTGGCATGAATCTAATTTTTAAAATTTATTAAAAGTCAATGCAACCTAACAAATTGTGTAACACACTACAGCTATTGATAAGCATTAAGACTAAGCATATGATGAGCATATTCCCTTGAGAATTAGGTCATCAATTAAAAAAAATAAAAATAAAAAAGTCAACGGATCTTCATCCACCTTAAGTTGAAATAAGAAGTCTTTCGACAATTATATATATATATGGAATTAGATTGCAACAAGGCATCTATTACCTATATGTTTTTAGATGAGTTTTTATCTATATTTTACAAATAATATTTATTATAAAAAGGATTTGTACTCTAAAGTTAATATATTAATTAATAAAATTAATAATAAAATATATTATAAGGATTTATACTTGAAAGTTAATATATTAATTAATAAAAGAATAGATATAGTTATTGTATTATAATTAATCTTTAGGTTATAATTATTATTATTAATACATTAATTAATAAAATCAATAGGGTGTAATTTAAATTATATAAATCATAGTGTAATTATCATATATATATATATATATATATATATATATATATGAAATTATTCACAATGCACATTCAGTAGTGATATTAATAACAACACAATATTTTATTGAAAATTTATATATCTTATTATTTTATTTTTTGTCTTTTAACTAGTTTATTGTTAATATTTAAATTGAAAATTATACATATTAAGAATCAAATTTAGAATAATTTATTAATGGGTATTGCTTTGTCATTTTTATTTTTTATTTGAATATGTATCTTTTATTATTATTATTTTGACTTCTGACTAATTTGCTTTTAATATTTAAATTGAAAATTATGTAGATTAAAAATCAAATTTAGGTTAAGTGTTGTTTTATCATTTTTCTTTTTCATTTAAATAGAATACTATATTAGATCCGAGACTTTTGTGATCTATATTGTAGATAAATGTCTTTTGGAATAATCACATCATTAGGATTTGGTCGATGTTTCGAACCAACCAATGTGGTTCATCCTTAGGAGAAGGTGAAAGAAATCGTACAATCTTCACGAATAAATAGTAAGGATGCATCATTGCCGAGGGTTAGCCGTTGAAAACTAGTCGTTGGAGAATAGTCAAACAAGTTAATAAAATATTATTTTTATTTAAAAATTAGTTTTAATATTTTAATATAATTTAAAAACCCAATTTTTTAGATGTAATGATTTTAATTTAAAAAGGGGAGTTTTAATATTTCTAATAATATCTAACATCCCAAAAAAAAAATATGATATAAATTTTTAATATTCTTAATTTTTTGATATACATTTTTAATATTCTTAATTTAGTAATAAAGTAGTAGTTAGGGTCACGGATGATGTTAAGGAAATAAATAAGGGGGTTAAAAATTGGTGAATAATGAAAACAAAGTTATAGGGGGTAAAATAAAAATAGTAGTATACTAAATATTGGAATATGATAAGGTAAAGAAAGGATTCCAAAAAATATCTAAAGGTGGATAGGAATAAATAAAAATAGTAATAATGATAAGAAAACATATTAATTATTAAGGAGGTAAGGAAAATCTGTGAGCGCTCATAGGGTGATTATAAGGAAAAAATAAAACCCATAAAGTTTGGATAAAAATAACATGTATTAAAAAAAAGGTAAATACTATGAAAGTAATTAGGAGTCCAATAATAAAACTAGGGTTAAAAATGAGGAACTAAAGTAAGGATATATGTTATGAGAGAGGGATTAATAGTATTTATTTTAATTAAGATACAAATAATATGCTACACATAAATAAAAAGAAAGGAAACTAAAAATGTAAAAGATGTAAAAAAGGGGGGAGAAGGAGACAAGAGGATCATAAGGAGAGGGTCGGACTCCAACTTTTTCTCAATATCCAACCATCCTCTCTGTTGAGATTCTTAGCATGCCTTTCAATCTCAATGGCCTCTCCAAGCTTCCTATGGTGGAAATGGTCAACCCTAGCAATGACTTTAGAAACCTCTATACAAACATGGTGCTTGGACTTCTCGACATGATTAGCGAGAGCCGAAGAGCAGGAACGATTATGCCTCATGTCTGCTGCGTGTTCATTGATCCTTTGGTTGATTGATCGACTCGTTTCCCCAATATATGGAGTACCACATGGACATGGAATCAGTAAACACCTTTCATGTCCTTCGGGTCAATGGGATCTTTAACAGAACCAAGAGAATTTCTAATGGTTCTAAGAGGTTTAAATGAAGAGGAAACATTATTCCGCCTACAGATATGAGCAATCTTATCCGAGGTCCCTTGAATAAACGGGAGATGAACCATGGAGATAAGATCAACACGAGAAGTTTTCTCTCTAGAATCTTTACATGCTCTTTGAAAAGCTTTTAGGCTCTAAGTTCTGTTGTATCCATTATTCTTAAAAACTTCAAGGAGATGAGATTTATCCTGCTCTAGGTGGTTATCATCAAAGATTCTCATAGCACGGGTAGTAAGGGTGCTGAGAACACCAAATTTCTGAGTAGGAAAATGATGAGAACTAGCATGAATATATTGTTCCGTGTGAGTTTTTTACAAAAAACTTGGTGAGAAATGGAACCATCATCCATTCTAGAGAGGAGAATTTCAAGGAAAGGAAGGTATATGTCTACCTCAACCTCCATTGTGAACTTTATGGATTCAGATTGAGAGTTAAGGTGGTACAGAAATAGATCCAACTTTTCATGACCATGGGACCAGATGACACAAGTGTCATCAACAAACCTCTTCCACTTCTTAGGGCGGAATTGAGCTGAGGCTAAGGCCTTGGTCTCAAAATCTTCCATAAACAGGTTGGCAACAATGGGGGAAAGAGGGGAACCCATGGCAACACCACAAGTTTTCTCATAGAATTCTCCTTGGAAACTGAAAAAGGTCGAAGTGAGCCAGAGGCTAACTAGTTTGGTTGTGTCCTGGTCAGTGATCTTTCTTATGACATCAATGGCCTCTTGAATGGGGATTTTGGTATAAAGGGAAACCACATCAAAGCTAACAAGTAGATCCCCTGGGTCTAACTTTACATCTTTTGTCAATTTATATCGCCAATTTGATAGTGCCATGACACATATTATAAAAACCATAAATATTTATAAATTTAAATATATATAATAATATTACTATTAAAATTCAAATTTTATGATTACAATATGTTGCAACATAATTTTAGTTTTATGTCATATATGTGTGTGTTTTTATTTGTTATATTGTAATCACTTTACACTCAAAAAATACTTCCACTTTTTGTTTTATAAAAATATTTCCAAACTTTTATAAAGTTTCTAAAAAATTATTATATTAAATTGATTTTTCCAAAAATTAAAATTATTTTTTAAATTTTTTAAATTTGAAAATTGTTTGTTTTTAAATAATTTTAAAAAATATAAATTTGAGAAAAATATGTAAAAATTGACATGTGCATAATCTATACAACCCTTATTATATCAATATGTATTCTAATAATATGACATACCTATATATTTATTATAGTGTACCATCTACTCTTTAAAAAATATTTGTATTTATGTACTTATTTTTTTAATATTATTTTGTAATATTTTTTATATTACAATTGTGGAGCATTAAAGTTGAGTGTGGCTTGATTAATGTCACATAAATCATTTTTTGTTTAAATTGTTATGTATACTAGTACAACCACATTAAAAATATTAATAATATTAATGTGGTTGATATACCCGAAGGATTTATAAATATAACAAAAAAAACATTGCAACACAAAGAATGTATTATAAAATTTGTTTATATATTAATTTCCCCATCTAATTAGAATATGAACTTATTAGAATTGGAATAATCTCAAATCCCTAGGAAATTGGTGAGTTGGGAGCCATGTGGCACGAATATAATTTAATTTGAGAAATAAAAAAAAGGAATTTCACATCTTATTGTAAAATGGACCATTTTGCTAAATAAAATTTGCTTATATATTAATTTCCCCATCTAATTAGATGATGAAATTTGTGGGCAGGGATCCATGTGGCATGAATCTAATTTTTAAAATTTATTAGAAGTCAATGCAACCTAACAAATTGTGTAACACACTACAGCTATTGATAAGCATTAAGACTAAGCATATGATGAGCATATTCCCTTGAGAATTAGGTCATCAATTAAAAAAATAAAAATAAAAAAGTCAACGGATCTTCATCCACCTTAAGTTGAAATAAGATGTCTTTCGACAATATATATATATATATATATATGGAATTACATTGCAACAAGGCATCTATTAATGTTTTTAGATGAGTTTTTATCTATATTTTACAAATAATATTTATTATAAAAAGGATTTGTACTCTAAAATTAATATATTAATTAATAAAATTAATAATAAAATATATTATAAGGATTTATACTTGAAAGTTAATATATTAATTAATAAAAGAATAGATATAGTTATTGTATTATAATTAATCTTTAGGTTATAATTATTATTATTAATACATTAATTAATAAAATCAATAGGGTGTAATTTAAATTATATAAATCATAGTGTAACTATCATATATATATATATGAAATTATTCACAATGCACATTCAGTAGTGATATTAATAACAACACAATATTTTATTGAAAATTTATATATCTTATTATTTTATTTTTTGTCTTTTAACTAGTTTATTGTTAATATTTAAATTGAAAATTATACATATTAAGAATCAAATTTAGAATAATTTATTAATGGGTATTGCTTTGTCATTTTTATTTTTTATTTGAATATGTATCTTATTATTATTATTATTTTGACTTCTGACTAATTTGTTTTTAATATTTAAATTGAAAATTATGTAGATTAAAAATCAAATTTAGGTTAAGTGTTGTTTTATCATTTTTCTTTTTCATTTAAATAGAATACTATATTAGATCCGAGACTTTTGTGATCTATATTGTAGATAAATGTCTTTTGGAATAATCACATCATTAGGATTTGGTCGATGTTTCGAACCAACCAATGTGGTTCATCCTCAGGAGAAGGTGAAAGAAATCGTACAATCTTCACGAATAAATAGTAAGGATGCATCATTGCCGAGGGTTAGCCGTTGAAAACTAGTCGTTGGAGAATAGTCAAACAAGTTAATAAAATATATTTTTGTTTAAAAATTAGTTTTAATATTTTAATATAATTTAAAAACCCAATTTTTTAGATGTAATGATTTTAATTTAAAAATGGGAGTTTTAGTATTTTTAATAATATCTAACATCCCAAAAAAAAAATATGATATAAATTTTTAATATTCGTAATTTTTTGATATACATTTTTAATATTCTTAATTTAGTAATAAAGTAGTAGTTAGGGTCACGGGTGATGTTAAGGAAATAAATAAGGGGGTTAAAAATTGGTGAATAATGAAAACAAAGTTATAGGGGGTAAAATAAAAATAGTAGTATACTAAATATTGGAATATGATAAGGTAAAGAAAGGATTCCAAAAAATATCTAAAGGTGGAAAGGAATAAATAAAAATAGTAATAATGATAAGAAAACATATTAATTATTAAGGAGGTAAGGAAAATCTGTGAGCGCTCATAGGGTGATTATAAGGAAAAAATAAAACCCATAAAGTTTGGATAAAAATAACATGTATTAAAAAAAAGGTAAATACTATGAAAGTAATTAGGAGTCCAATAATAAAACTAGGGTTAAAAATGAGGAACTAAAGTAAGGATATATGTTATGAGAGAGGGATTAATAGTATTTATTTTAATTAAGATACAAATAATATGCTATACATAAATAAAAAGAAAGGAAACTAAAAATGTAAAAGATGTAAAAAAGGGGGGAGAAGGAGACAAGAGGATCATAAGGAGAGGGTCGGACTCCAACTTTTGCTCAATATCCAACCATCCTCTCTGTTGAGATTCTTAGCATGCCTTTCAATCTCAATGGCCTCTCCAAGCTTCCTATGGTGGAAATGGTCAACCCTAGCAATGACTTTAGAAACCTCTATACAAACATGGTACTTGGACTTCTCGACATGATTAGCGAGAGCCGAAGAGCAGGAACGATTATGCCTCATGTCTACTGCGTGTTCATTGATCCTTTGGTTGATTGATCGACCCATTTCCCCAATATATGGAGTACCACATGAACATGGAATCAGTAAACACCTTTCATGTCCTTCGGGTCAATGGGATCTTTAACAGAACCAAGAGAATTTCTAATGGTTCTAAGAGGTTTGAATGAAGAGGAAACATTATTCCGCCTAAGGATATGAGCAATCTTATCCGAGGTCCCTTGAATAAACGGGAGATGAACCTTGGAGATAAGATCAACACGAGAAGTTTTCTCTCTAGAATCTTTACATGCTCTTTGAAAAGCTTTGAGGCTCTAAGTTCTGTTGTATCCATTATTCTTAAAAACTTCAAGGAGATGAGATTTATCCTGCTCTAGGTGGTTATCATCAGAGATTCTCATAGCACGGGTAGCAAGGGTGCTGAGAACACCAAATTTCTGAGCAGGAAAATGATGAGAACTAGCATGAAGATATTGTTCCGTGTGAGTTTTTTACAAAAAACTTGGTGAGAAATGGAACCATCATCCATTCTAGAGAGGAGAATTTCAAGGAAAGGAAGGTATATGTCTACCTCAACCTCCATTGTGAACTTTATGGATTCAGATTGAGAGTTAAGGTGGTACAGAAATAGATCCAACTTTTCATGACCATGGGACCAGATGACACAAGTGTCATCAACAAACCTCTTCCACTTCTTAGGGCGGAATTGAGCTGAGGCTAAGGCCTTGGTCTCAAAATCTCCATAAACAGGTTGGCAACAATGGGGGAAAGAGGGGAACCCATGGCAACACCACAAGTTTTCTCATGAAATTCTCATTGGAAACTGAAAAAGGTCGAAGTGAGCCAGAGGCTAACTAGTTTGGTTGTGTCCTAGTCAGTGATCTTTCTTATGACATCAATGGCCTCTTGAATGGGGATTTTGGTATAAAGGGAAACCACATCAAAGCTAACAAGTAGATCCCCTGGGTCTAACTTTACATCTTTTGTCAATTTCTATCGCCAATTTGATAGTGCCATGACACATATTATAAAAACCATAAATATTTATAAATTTAAATATATATAATAATATTACTATTAAAATTCAAATTTTATGATTACAATATGTTGCAACATAATTTTAGTTTTATGTCATATATGTGTGTGTTTTTATTTGTTATATTGTAATCACTTTACACTCAAAAAATACTTCCACTTTTTGTTTTATAAAAATATTTCCAAAATTTTATAAAGTTTCTAAAAAATTATTATATTAAATTGATTTTTCCAAAAATTAAAATTATTTTTTAAATTTTTTAAATTTGAAAATTGTTTGTTTTTAAATAATTTTAAAAAATATAAATTTGAGAAAAATATGTAAAAATTGACATGTGCATAATCTATACAACCCTTATTATATCAATATGTATTCTAATAATATGACATACGTATATATTTATTATAGTGTACCATCTACTCTTTCAAAAATATTTTTATTTATGTACTTATTTTTATTTAATATTATTTTATAATATTTTTTATATTACAATTGTGGAGCATTAAAGTTGAGCGTGGCTTGATTAATGTCACATAAATCATTTTTTGTTTAAATTGTTATGTATACTAGTACAACCACATTAAAAATATTAATAATATTAATGTGGTTGATATTCCCGAAGGATTTATAAATATAACAAAAAAAACATTGCAACACAAAGAATGTATTATAAAATTTGTTTATATATTAATTTCCCCATCTAATTAGAATATGAACTTATTAGAATTGGAATAATCTCAAATCCCTAGGAAATTGGTGAGTTGGGAGCCATGTGGCACGAATCTACTTTAATTTGAGAAATAAAAAAAAGGAATTTCACATCTTATTGTAAAATGGACCATTTTGCTAAATAAAATTTGCTTATATATTAATTTCCCCATCTAATTAGATGACGAAATTTGTGGGCAGGGATCCATGTGGCATGAATCTAATTTTTAAAATTTATTAAAATTCAATGCAACCTAACAAATTGTGTAACACACTACAGCGATTGATAAGCATTAAGACTAAGCAAATGATGAGCATATTCCCTTGAGAATTAGGTCATCAATTAAAAAACATAAAAATAAAAAAGTCAACGGATCTTCATCCACCTTAAGTTGAAATAAGATGTCTTTCGACAATATATATATATATATATATATATGGAATTACATTGCAACAAGGCATCTATTAATGTTTTTAGATGAGTTTTTATCTATATTTTACAAATAATATTTATTATAAAAAAGATTTGTACTCTAAAGTTAATATATTAATTAATAAAATTAATAATAAAATATATTATAAGGATTTATACTTGAAAGTTAATATATTAATTAATAAAAGAATAGATATAGTTATTGTATTATAATTAATTTTTAGGTTATAATTATTATTATTAATACATTAATTAATAAAATCAATAGGGTATAATTTAAATTATATAAATCATAGTGTAATTATCATATATATATATATATGAAATTATTCACAATGCACATTAGTGATATTAATAACAACACAATATTTTATTGAAAATTTATATATCTTATTATTTTATTTTTTGTCTTTTAACTAGTTTATTGTTAATATTTAAATTGAAAATTATACATATTAAGAATCAAATTTAGAATAATTTATTAATGGGTATTGCTTTGTCATTTTTATTTTTTATTTGAATATGTATCTTATTATTATTATTATTTTGTCTTCTGACTAATTTGTTTTTAATATTTAAATTGAAAATTATGTAGATTAAAAATCAAATTTAGGTTAAGTGTTGTTTTATCATTTTTCTTTTTAATTTAAATAGAATACTATATTAGATCCGAGACTTTTGTGATCTATATTGTAGATAAATGTCTTTTGGAATAATCACATCATTAGGATTTGGTCAATGTTTCGAACCAACCAATGTGGTTCATCCTCAGGAGAAGGTGAAAGAAATCGTACAATCTTCACGAATAAATAGTAAGGATGCATCATTGCCGAGGGTTAGCCGTTGAAAACTAGTTGGTGGAGAATAGTCAAACAAGTTAATAAAATATATTTTTGTTTAAAAATTAGTTTTAATGTTTTAATATAATTTAAAAACCCATTTTTTTAGATGTAATGATTTTAATTTAAAAATGGGAGTTTTAGTATTTTTAATAATATCTAACATCCCAAAAAAGAAATATGATATAAATTTTTAATATTCGTAATTTTTTGATATACATTTTTAATATTCTTAATTTAGTAATAAAGTAGTAGTTAGGGTCACAGGTGATGTTAAGGAAATAAATAAGGGGGTTAAAAATTGGTGAATAATGAAAACAAAGTTATAGGGGGGTAAAATAAAAATAGTAGTATACTAAATATTGGAATATGATAAGGTAAAGAAAGGATTCCAAAAAATATCTAAAGGTGGATAGGAATAAATAAAAATAGTAATAATGATAAGAAAACATATTAATTATTAAGGAGGTAAGGAAAATCTGTGAGCGCTCATAGGGTGATTATAAGGAAAAAATAAAACCCATAAAGTTTGGATAAAAATAACATCTATTAAAAAAAAAGGTAAATACTATGAAAGTAATTAGGAGTCCAATAATAAAACTAGGGTTAAAAATGAGGAACTAAAGTAAGGATATATGTTATGAGAGAGGGATTAATAGTATTTATTTTAATTAAGATACAAATAATATGCTATACATAAATAAAAAGAAAGGAAACTAAAAATGTAAAAGATGTAAAAAGGGGGGAGAAGGAGACAAGAGGATCATAAGGAGAGGGTCGGACTCCAACTTTTGCTCAATATCCAACCATCCTCTCTGTTGAGATTCTTAGCATGCCTTTCAATCTCAATGGCCTCTCCAAGCTTCCTATAGTGGAAATGGTCAACCCTAGCAATGACTTTAGAAACCTCTATACAAACATGGTGCTTGGACTTCTCGACATGATTAGCGAGAGCCGAAGAGCAGGAACGATTATGCCTCATGTCTGCTGCGTGTTCATTGATCCTTTGGTTGATTGATTGACTCGTTTCCCCAATATATGGAGTACCACATGGACATGGAATCAGTAAACACCTTTCATGTCCTTCGGGTCAATGGGATCTTTAACAGAACCAAGAGAATTTCTAATGGTTCTAAGAGGTTTGAATGAAGAGGAAACATTATTCCGCCTACAGATATGAGCAATCTTATCCGAGGTCCCTTGAATAAACGAGAGATGAACCTTGGAGATAAGATCAACATGAGAAGTTTTCTCTCTAGAATCTTTACATGCTCTTTGAAAAGCTTTTAGGCTCTAAGTTATGTTGTATCCATTATTCTTAAAAACTTCAAGGAGATGAGATTTATCCTGCTCTAGGTGGTTATCATCAAAGATTCTCATAGCACGGGTAGTAAGGGTGCTGAGAACACCAAATTTCTGAGTAGGAAAATGATGAGAACTAGCATGAATATATTGTTCCGTGTGAGTTTTTTACAAAAAACTTAGTGAGAAATGGAACCATCATCCATTCTAGAGAGGAGAATTTCAAGGAAAGGAAGGTATATGTCTACCTCAACCTCCATTGTGAACTTTATGGATTCAGATTGAGAGTTAAGGTGGTACAGAAATAGATCCAACTTTTCATGACCATGGGACCAGATGACACAAGTGTCATCAACAAACCTCTTCCACTTCTTAGGGCGGAATTGAGCTGAGGCTAAGGCCTTGGTCTCAAAATCTCCATAAACAGGTTGGAAACAATGGGGGAAAGAGGGGAACCCATGGCAACACCACAAGTTTTCTCATGGAATTCTCCTTGGAAACTGAAAAAGGTCGAAGTGAGCCAGAGGCTAACTAGTTTGGTTGTGTCCTGGTCAGTGATCTTACTTATGACATCAATGGCCTCTTGAATGGGGATTTTGGTATAAAGGGAAACCACATCAAAGCTAACAAGTAGATCCCCTGGGTCTAACTTTACATCTTTCCATTCCTTGACAAAGGACGTCGAGTCCTTAACATAGGAATCAGTTCGACCCACAAGAGGTTTGAGCTTAAGAGCTAAGAATTTAGCAAGAAGATAAGTAGGCCCACCTATTGTGTTGACAATAGGTCTCGGGGGGGCCCCAGATTTATGAATCTTGGGCAGACCATAAATTGTATGGGTGAGGGGATTGCTCAGAAATTTGGTGTTCTCAGCACCCTTGCTTCCCGTACTCTGAGAATCTCTGATGATAACCACCTAGAGCAGGAGAAATCTCATCTCCTTGAAGTTTTTAAGAATAATGGATATAGCAAAACTCAGAGCCTCAAAGCTTTTCAAATAGCATGTAAAGATTCTAGAGAGAAAACTGCTCGTGTTGATCCTATCTCCAAGGTTCATCTCCCATTTATTCAAGGGACCTTGGATAAGATTGCTCATATCCTTAGGTGGAATAATGTTTCCTCTTCATTCAAACCTCTTAGAACAATTAGAAATTCTCTTGGTTCTGTTAAAGATCCCATTGACCCAAAGGACATGTTTACCTGATTCCATGTTCATGTGGTACTCCATATATTGGGGAAACGGTTCGATCAATCAACCAAAGGATCCATGAACACACAACAGACATAAGGCATAATCGTTTCCGCTCATCGGCTCTAGCTGAGCATACCGAGAAGTCCAAACACCATGTTTGTATAGAGGGTTCTAAAGCCATTGCTAGGGTTGACCATTTCCACCATAGGAAGCTTAGAGAGGCCAATGAGATTGAAAGTCATGCTAATAATCTCAACAAAGATGTGCTATGGGGTAAAATGCACGGGATGAAAACTATCCTCAAGGGCCTTCCCAGGACCTTCAACAGACTGTAAGATTATCTACAAAAGCTACCAAGTTACACACATGTTCATCTATCAAACATAAATTGACAAGGTATGGAAAGAGGATCACCTTCGGTTCCTTCTAGATTTGCTTGGGGATCTTTATGCGGCAAGAAGAACTCCTTCAAGGCTGAGTCCAAGACAATTCCTGCACAAAGGACAAGGCAAACCAATCACAGCATACACTCATGAAAACTAATGTAAGAATCCATAATAAACATGTATTAGTGTATAACTTAACTACTCATCTTGACAAGCATTAGAATGAACAATATTACCGACACTTTGGAGTAGGGAACACAATTGCAGTTCTATATTCAAAATGGAAGAGTGATTACAACCATCCATTGTGTCAGCCTTCCTTACCCCTTCTTCCTCTCTCTCTCTCTCCCTCTTTCAGCTAGCTTCTTCAAGAATATGACAGTTCACAACAACTTTATGGGCTATCCTTCCAAATGCTCTGACCTTTTTGTAATGGCCCTCTCACTGCTTATGTAGCAATCAAATTAGGCTGCCAAGCTCCTCCTAGAGTTCATTAGGGAAAAAACCATGAACCTACCTTGTTTACAAGCTTTTTCCCATTTGCCTTCTTTCTCAGAATGGAATTCCTCCAAATATCTTGATTTTTGGAGTTTCCTTTCTTTTCTTGAGCAAATTTAGGGATTTAATATCTAGATATTTATGAGCAGATTCGTTGGCCTAACCTTCTGAACATACCTTAGGTTCACTAACTCTCCCCCTGGTCTAACAACATGAGTTAGCAGGGTGACTAACGCTCCTTTATGCTTGGTAACAAGCTTTATAAAGTAGGTTGACAATGTGTAGAGGGCGTTAGTGTGGATTCTAGGCCTGCAATTGTGGTCTTTGCTTCAGTCATCTTGTATTTCACCTCTGAGTTGATGAGGAGGTCAATTTGTCCTATAACAAGATGATCGTTGGAAATTGAGAAAAAGTTGGAGTCCAGCCCTCTCCTTATAATCCTCTTGTCTCCTTTTTCCCCCTTTTTTACATCTTTTACATTTTTATTTTTCTTTATTTTTATTAATGTATAGCATATTATTTGTATCTTAATTAAAATAAATACTATTAATCCCTCTCTTATAACATATATCCTTACTTTAGTTCCTCATTTTTAACCCTAGTTTTATTATTGGACTCCTAATTACTTTCATAGTATTTACCTTTTTTCTTTTTTTTTAATACATGTTATTTTTATCCAAACCTTATGGGTTTTATTTTTTCCTTATAATCACCCTATGAGGGCTCACAACTTTTCCTTACCTCCTTAATAATTAATATGTTTTCTTATCATTATTACTATTTTTATTTATTCCTATCTCCCTTTAGATATTTTTTGGAATCCTTTCTTTACCTTATCATATTCCAATATTTAGTATACTACTATTTTTATTTTATCCCCCCTATAACTTTGTTTTCATTATTCACCGATTTTTAACCCCCTTATTTATTTCCTTAACATCATCTGTGACCCTAACTACTACTTTATTACTAAATTAAGAATATTAAAAATTTATATCATTTTTTTTTTTTGGATGTTAGATAATATTAGAAATATTAAAACTCCCCTTTTTAAATTAAAATTGTTATATCTAAAAAAATTTGGTTTTTAAATTATATAAAAATAATATTAAAATATTAAAACTAATTTTTAAATAAAAATAATATTTTATTAACTTGTTTGACTATTCTCCAACGGCTAACCCTCGGCAATGATGCATCCTTACTATTTATTCCTGAAGATTGTATGATTTCTTTCACCTTGTCCTGAGGATGAACCACATTGGTTGGTTCGAAATGTCGACCAAATCCTAATGATGTGATTATTCCGAAAGACATTTATCTAGAATACTATATCTTTATAGTATTACTGTAATGTTAATAACAATATTTTTTTATAAAAATATTTTATTATTTTTATTCTTAAAAAATATTTTATTATTTTTATACTTTATATTTAAAGTAATATACTCCCGATCGGGATGCGACGTGGTGTCAGGGGCGACAGACCTCAATTGGACATGGTCAGTACCTAAATGTTTATGGCAACTGACCCCCACATGCTTAAGGTAGGGGTTGTGGTTTCCTCACTCATGAATGCGTGGGATGTGGGTTGGCAGGGTGGTGGAGACGGGGAAGGTATTCGACGTGTCGGGCAAGTGAATTCTGCAGAGGAGAAGGGAGGAAGCTCAGAGCTGAAGAGAGAAGGCGGAACCGTGTATGCGGGTGGTATGCGGGCTAGCAACAACTTTCTAGTATGTAGTCTGGTCTCGCTCCTGGTCAATTTCTAAGCTCTGGTCAGATTTTTACGGCAATTTCATGCATTGGTGGGGGTTCCGTTAGGGGGAGGGAGAGGCAAAGGGTCGTCCCAATGGGGCTTAGCCCAGTCAGGAAGGAACCAGGGGAGGAAAGGGAGGGCCATGGCCCGACTCTGCGTGTCAGCCCTTTGGCTTTTGAGCCAAAATTTTGGCAATAGCATGGATTTGATGGGGTTGAGCCAAGCTACAAGCCCATACCTGTTATCCCAGTCTGGGGAAATTGGTGATAGCGGGCAAGGCATGTTGGGGGGGTTGAGTGAAGCTGAGAGAGATAAACCAGATTCGTGGGTAGGGGGACGGGATACCGAAAATGCCAGTACTCTGCTGAGAAATCCCTGGAAATTGCATCTGCATGGTAGAAAAAGCGCTAATAGGGACCCTAGGGGGCACAATTGGCAGAGAGGAAAGTATTCCCATGGTAGGAAGTTGCAAGCTGAGGAAGGGGCATGTGAGTATGGTAGCAAGTGTAAAGACCAGGTCCAAAAGGGCCTAAATTCCATGTTCCAAATGCTGGGGGGCGACTAGCTTCTAAGCCAGGGTAAGGGGGAGCAGCATGGGGAAAATACTAAGGACCCGAGCTTGGAACCCAATCCCCCATGCCACCTATGGCCACATGGATTCCCTAACTCGCTGTAGGCTAGGCAGCACAGAGAAGTAAGGTATGACCAGTTGTGATGGATTGATGTGAACGACATTAGGGATCTAATGGTGTTTGAATGTTTATAGGGCATCAAGGAACAAGACATGGCTCAAGCTAAACGTGGGTGTGGTTGTGGAAGTAAAGGCCCGGCTCCTTGGGAAGCCAAGAGACCCAACCCGATGGAAGGCCGCAGGGGCCGAAAGCCTGCTAAGCACCTCATAGCGGAAGTCGTTGCGGCATATAGAGAGGAAACAGATGACGACATTCGAAAGTTGATAGATGATTGGGAGGAAGAGATAAAACACGAGCTGGAACCATATGATGAGATAGAAATGTGGAGGACGATGGTTCCCAACCCAGAGAACACAAGAGGTAGAATCATGCAATCCAAACACACCCTGTACCTATATTTCTTGATGAAAAGTTTTCTTGGTAAAGCAATGGAATAAATTTCTATGGGGATGGCAGTCACACTACAGGGCCTGCAAAATACATGGATAAAATCCTATTCCAGTTGCACAAATAGGATGTCAGGATGGATCGTATCGACCGTCACATCCCTTGCATCGTGGAGCTGTTTGGAATGCCAGAGGCAACTGCTAATGATCCCGCTCCTATTGCCTCAAACTCTAAGGAGCAGAATGTCTAGAAGGATTAGTTCCTCTAGGATTAGTTTTTGTTTATGCAAATAGCATTCAAATTTCTTGTTGTTTATGTTAGAAGTTATATAATATTTGGACATGAGACTGAGACCTACGTAGCCTTGAAAGAAAGACTGAAGCAATTTTATTTTTGGATGGCGTATAATGTTGACCGGTGGCCAACAGATTCGGTTTCCCCTCGGGGTGAGTTGAGGCCACCAGGTAAAACTATGTGGTGTAAATTTGCATTATATATATAATAGAAAATGGAAGACCCTACCAAGCATTACAAAAAAAAAGTAATATAATTTTTAATAAAATGTATTTTACTATTTTATTTTTAATTGATTTACTTTTAGCATTTAAATTGTATTTATTTGTAGAGAAGGAAACTTGTTTTCAAATTATACCAAGGTAAATTGTGCGCTCTACAACCCTAGCAGACCTGTGCCATTGACATGCCCAAAACCTAAGGTCGGAACCTGCATTCCTGACATCTCCAGCAGCTTCGCCAGACTGTGGACCGTTAGACAGGCTGGGATGATAGACGTAGATGGGGGGGGGGGGGGGGGGGGGGTTGTGACGAGAGATCCCCTCCTACCAGGATGCTGCAGCGGGAGACTCACACCAAAAACCAAAAACTCAGCCGCAAGCCCAAGAAACAACTAATCTAACAAATGGCCCTGTCCTCGGGGCGCGATGGTAGGCTCGAAGCAGGGGGGAGTGTCTGCCATGTGCAGCAGAGAAACCCATATTTGTAATCTCGATGAATAAACTAGAAAGATACTGAAGCTTCATGAAGGACCATGTGATGATCTGCAAGTTCATAGGAGTGTGGCCGACAGAGAAATACCTCATCAAGTGGATGCAACAAAAATGGCAACCCAAAGGCCATATCGAACTCAAGCTGGGAGCCAGAGGCTTCTTTATGGTAATCTTCTCAAACCTGTAAGGTAAGGAAAGAGTATTTGAAAATGTTCCCTATTTTCATTATAATGTTGGTTTGTTCATGCGATATTGGGAGGAATGTTATGACCCCGATAAAGAGAAATTCCTGGTAGCCCCTGTATGGGTAAGACTCTTTGGAATCCCAATGGACTCTTGGGACCCAGAAATATTAGAGGGAATCGGGAACACAATAGGAAAATTTGTTAAAATAGTTGAAACCACAAAATGAGGTCAATATACATCCTATGCGAAAATCTGTGTGTATGAATATAACAGAACCCATACTCAAATCAATAGAGCTAGAATACCATGACGACATATGGCAGCAGACCCTGGACTATGAGCATATTTTGTTTAGATGCCGAAGGTGCCATGAATATGGCCATTTATTTAAAGAATGCCCACTGAACTAGGAAGGTCTGAAGCTAAAGGAAAAACAGCTGAAAACCCCACAGGAAGGAAATGAGGGGTTCCAAGAGGTTAAGAACAAGAGAAGGCCACCAAAGGGACTCCACAACCCAGAAAAAGATAACCAAACTTAATCAAGTAGTAAAAATAGATATGAAGTACTACAGGTGGAAGAAGAAGCAGAAAACGAAACCCAACCCATGGATTAGCAGCGGAAAGCTCAAATAGATCTCACAGATAAAGATGTACAGGTAGGAATGGAAACCACTAGAATGGAAATCTACCCAAGCAAGGGGGATGAGATAAGCATTGAAGAGGAAGCCCTCAAGAAATTGATAAATTAATGGAGGCACTTAGATGAAATATTTATACCAGAGGACCAAAAGAAATTGTACAAAGAGACCTTTCAACATTATAAGGCCAAACAAGGACAAGGATAGGTTGAGATCACAGAGCAACTGGGTATGCACCAGGAAAACCCCTAGGAGTACCAAAACAGAGCAAAAGGAAGAAAGAAAAGAGGTCAGAGAAATTTACAGGAATCGATACAATTAATGGGAGAGACGTTGGTGAACACGGGCAGGGTGGTACCGCTATCAATGGTATACCAACAACTTAACAAAGTTTCCCAATGATAGTAATATCTTGGAATATAAGAGGCCTAAACAGTCGAGGAAAATAGAGATACTTAATGGAGCTATTGAAAAAAGAAAAGCCACAAATTATGCTTCTCCAAGAAACTAAGATAACAGGAGAAAAACTAGAAGAGATTCTGAGGAAGATGAAACCAAGGTATGAGGCAGTAGCAATGGATGCAAAAGGAAGCGCAGGAGGGATAGCAATAATATGGAACCCAGCAGAAGTAAAAGCAGATTATTGGATAGGGATGCAACGCATCCTCACAGGTCGGTTCCAAAACATAAGAACTAAAGAATGGTTCTTGCTCTCAACAGTCTATGGCCCGCACATCCCAATTGAAAAGGAAAACTTCCTAAAAAATATAAAGACCCTAAACCAAATGCATCGCGAAAATCTCTGGTTGATTGCAGGTGACTTCAACCTGATAACATCGTTAGAGGAGAAAAAAGGAGGGATTAGAAGGGAGGAGCCCAAAATGGAACAATTTAGGGACATCCAAGAAGAACTACATCTGGTGGACATCCCAACAATCAATGGAAGGTACACGTGGAACAATAGAAGAGGAGGAAACAGGAAAATAGCATCTCGCCTAGACAAATTTTTGGCAACAGAAAACCTAATCAACAAAGCTGTTTACTACGAGGCATCCATCCTACCCTGCTTGGGTTCAGATCATTGGCTGATTAGACTAGAAGTGGATATGAAACAAGGGAAAATTAAGAGACCCTTTAGGTTTGAAGCTTTCTGGTTAAGAGACCTGACCTTCCTTGGAAAACTGCAGGAGTGGTGGAAAGCAAGTGAGAAAGAAGGAAGAAACCTAATGCATACTTTCCAACTCCGCCTCAAATAACTTAAAGACAAAATTAAAAAATGGAACAAGGAAGAGTTTAGTAACATACAACAGGATCATGAACTGCTTCAGGCAAAGATGAGGAAGGTGCAACAACAGATAATAAATGAAGGAAGAACTGAAACCTTAGTGGAGGCAGAAGGACAACGATTAAACAATTTGGAGGAAAGGAGGCAGCAGGAAGAGATCCAGTGGAAACAAAAATCAAGAATTCAGTGGCTGAAGGAAGGGGAAAGGAATACTAGATTTTTTCACAAAGCGATGATTCAACACCGACAGCATAACAGGATCTTCTTCCTAGTGGACCAAGAAGGAAATTGTCTCACTCAAAAGGAAGATATGGAGAACTTGCTAGTCCACCACTTCCAAAACTTGCTGACATAACCCAATATAGATAGGACAAAGAACATATCCAGAATAACTTGACATATCCCCCAATTAGCGAGATGGGATCAAAACCTAGCCCTACTAAGGGAAATCACTAAGTCTGAGGTGGAAGACGTTATCAAAGGCCTTGCGAAGAACAAAGCTCTAGGCCCAGATGGGTTCACAGCTGAGTTCTTTCAGGCAACTTGGTCGTTTATGGGAGAAGATATTGTGGAAATTGTGGAGGAGTCTCGACGCAATAAAAGAATGCATCCGGCCTTGAATTCCACTTTCCTTGATCTTATCCCCAAAATTGACCACTCAGAAGAACCACAAGGATTCAAACCAATAGCTCTCTACAATGTAATATATAGAATCATGGCCAGAATCATGGTGAATCACCTCAAACCTATCTTGCCTATATTAATCTCCCAAGAGCAGACAGGCTTTGTCAAAGGGAGGCAAATTATGGATGGAATTGTTACGGCTCAAGAGGCAATTCACTCCCTGAAGAGCCAAAAAACTAAAGGAATGATGATAAAACTAGACTTATCGAAAGCTTATGACCGCCTAAGCTGGAAGTACCTACAAGGTATCCTAAAGGCGTTTGGCTTTGATTCTATATGGATAATCTGGATATCGTCAATGATCTTGACCACTGTTTTCTCAATTCTCCTCAATGGATCTCCTACGGAGGCGTTCAATTCAACCAGGGGGCTTAGACAAGGCGATCCAATGTCCTCATTCTTTTTCATATTGGCTACTGAAGGATTAGGAAGATATGTAAAAGGAAAAGTGGAAGGCGACTAATTTACAAGTCTCAGAATGTGGGGAAATGATTTGTCTAACACATCAATAGTTTGTTGATGATATAATGATGTTTGGGCAAGAAACCCTCAAGGAAGACAGAGCCCTGATGGAAATCCTGAACGATTTCACGAGCTCCTCTGGGATAGAGGTCAATAAGGATAAGTTGGCCATATTTTTCTTCAATACTACGGCCCCATCCCAAGCCTTTCTAGCAAGAATTATGGGCTTCTGCATAGGCAATATCCCTTCGAAATACTTAGGGATCCTGCTAAGTCTCCACCAAATCAGAGTGGAAAACTGGAAGAATCTACTAGCGAAAATCCTAAGGAGAATGCAGAACTGGACTTTCAGATCATTGAATATGGAAAATTGAGTAATATTGTTGAAATTTTTGCTTCAGTCAATCTTGATCTACCAATTAACTATTCAAGTTGTTCCCAAAACGGTGTGTCAATGGATGACCGACATCTTTAAGAAATTTCTGTGCTATGGTGGAGATGGATCCAGGGAGGAACAGATCTATGGAAAGAAATATGGGGGATAAAATATGGAATGCCATGATCGATCGAAGGAAGGCTAAGAGTCCAAGAAAACATCGAGGGATTGGCCATATGGAATTTAACATCAGAAAATAGGGAATTGATAAGAACTAACAGCTTCTGGGAAATAAGGAGAGGAGACAACCAATTTCTAGAATGAGGCGTGGCAGCAGAGAGAAAAATTACATAATAGACCTGATCTAGGGGAAATATGTCAATTCACCAATAACCAGAATCCCATTCTGAACCGCGCTTGGCAGATATCATTAGGATTCCTACTCTGAGTGGTGTGGAAGGAAAGAAACAAAAGAATATTCAAAGGGGAAAAGAAAACAATAGTAGAATTATAGGGAATGATTGTCCAAAATATAAGAGAAACAATCCTAGCAGAGAACTGGTACCCAGAGGATTGGGAAACCAATCCTCAGGAAGGTTGAATAATGGTAGGATTAAGCCTAAAACCCAGCATGCTAAATACTAACTCTTGGAAACAAAAATCCCCACCCAATGATTCTCCAAACATTTTCATGTGCCCTCAGAAAGACTTCATCAAACTTAACTTTGACAGAGTAGTAAAAGGGAACCCGAGGGCGGCTGGATCTGGAGGCGTGTTCAGAGATTCCAAAGGCAATACCATCCATCTGTTTGCTATGGATTGTGGTATTGTGAGAAATAATGAAGTTGAGCTCTATGCGTTGAAGCGGGGGTTAGAAATCGCAAAGAGGGAAAGCTTTCAGAGAATTGAGGTGGAGGGAGACTCGAAGCTCGAAATAGAAATGGTGAAAAAACTACAGCAAGGAACCAGATGGGAGAAAATAAGCCAAAGTTGGAGGACGGCATGGCTAGTCCAAGAAATAGGAAATCTAATACAAAGGATAGACTACATTGTCCCGATGCATGTCCGTAGATCTGGTAACATGGCAACAGATAACCTAGCCAACTAGGGGTGTGGGCAGGCAGGTAGCAACCTTGATATAAGGGGAGAGGAGTTAGGCCAAATGGAAGGCATGAGAAGTCTAGAGGAAATCCTAAGAATAGACAAGAAGGGAGAAAACCCCCAATCTGGGTGCGAAAGGCAGTGTGGATTAAACGAGGGAGAGGAAGGCCAACGGTCATGGTCGGCCAAGGGGGGATCAGACTCCCAGCTGGCACAGTGAGCAGAGGGAGAAGAGGCTAGCCAGGGTCCATGAGAGTAGGAAAATGGTAGTGGGGTAGTGGGCAATACAGGGAAAAGATAGTTATTCAAGAGGGCAGAGGTGAGAGAGGATGGCCAGGTGTCAAGATTGGCAGAGGGAGGAAGGTAACGGTAGCCAGCAAGTGGCGAGGTAGCGGAAATAAATTCATAGCAGGAGAAGCGGACGGTAGGAGAGAATTATTGTAGGGCAATTATGGGGAAGTTAGGGGAACCCCATCCTGAGAAAATCATGCGGGAGAAAGGGTGCCAGACGGAGGAAGAAAGCATCTGGTGAGTCCTTCGGATGGTAGGTCGGGCAGGTGGAAAGAAAGACAAAAAGGGAAGAAAGTTATGCTAAGAGGCATTTGCATGCAACAAGACAAGGTAGGACATGCAGCTGAAGGTGGTGAAAGACGAGGGTTGGAGGATGTCGAGCTGTGTTCATCTTTCATCTGCAAGAACTGGTATGTCCTCTCGGCTCTCACTCACAACTGTCTGGAAAATAGGATTTTAGAAGCAGAACACTGGTTAATGGTAATGATGCCCCTGAATGTGTTCACTATTGAGGTCTCCCGTTTCTCTTGGGGTTTTGGCCTGTTATCCTGGGGAGAATTCGACAGGCTTGTCACTTGGGGAAGGGGGTTTGGGAACCCTGGTCTTGGCCTCAAGGTAGATAGGTCCCGGGGTAAGGGCAGAAAGTTGATTCGTAATGCGGCCTGCTAGGATATCCTTAGGGGTTTCCACAGCGGCTGTAGGAACAATCCTAACAAGCTGTTTTGGTTGAGAATGTGGCTCGGGAAGGAAGGTGTCTTAGTAATGTGTGGAGGGTTAGAAGTTTCCTTTGAATTGTTGATAAGGCTGATATTCCTCAATCTAGAGTTGAGCCTGGACCTGGATAAGGTCCGCGAGAATAGAGGCAGTAACTGGGGTTGCAATTGGGGGAGGGAAATTGCTCTGAGAAAGCTTTTGCTTAGCTCCTTGGATGGGGCCCAATGGCGATGGATATCTCTCTCGTGGACCGGTATGAGATTTGTAGCCTAGTGGGAGATTGAGAATCAATCCCTTGCTCGCTAGGGTGGTGATACCTAGGGTAGGGTTGCAATTACAGTAGGGTGGAGGTGCAAGGAAGCCTCGTGGGAGTTGGGTAACTGGGCTCTTCAAATTCCTATGGGAAGCAATCAGAACGAAGGGGAGGTCACTATCCTCCAATTCTCTGAGGAGGGAGGGGGGAATCAAGTTGTCAATGGGGTTTATCATAGTTCTCAGGGCATGGAGCGATTGAAAAGGCTCGCGCCAGAGAAGTCCCACCCGGAATGGGGGAAGCTTGAGGCCACTCTGATTAATATGATGATGACTTACAATGTTGTATTCCTAGTTTCTGTTTTAGGTAATATAAAAAGCAGAGTGCAGAGAACTCTGGAGCCTCGGCACTCAAACCATGCTCCAGCCCAAGTACAGGTGCGCTGCTCAAAAAGGGAGGAAAAAAGCTGAAAGGAGAATAGGATGGCGAAGGAAGGTAACCAACCGAGAAAAAAAAGGAAACAGAGGAATGGGAAAGGTCGGAAAAAGATGAAAGGTTTGGAACTGACTTCAAGCAAAGGACCGAGTAAAAGAGGCAGGAAAATAGTGAAGGAGAGTATGTAGAACCTGATCAATGCATACTTCGTAGGAACACCGCATGAGGTGAAAGAAGTAATTTCCGAATGGGAAAGAGAACTAAACAATAACAAAGAAAATCAAGAGATTGAGGCAGAGGAATGGAAAACAATTGTTAAAGACCCCAAGAATACTAGAGGACGCCAAACGTTGTTAACTATCCAGCAGTATTGGGTCATGAAAAACATCCTGGCCCGCACAATGACAACCTATAAGGAAATAGAAGACCCAGAGAAAGACAGACCAGCTAAGCCAAGTATGAAGGACCTACAAAGGGAGATACAATTTGTCCAATTGTATTTGTATCACAACAACCTCACTGCGAACAGGATTGAACAGAGCCTTCAGGATATGAAGAGAAGTGAAATCCTGGGTTCAAGTGTGAAAGCCCCAGCTCCTGTGGACTGATGCAGGAGCATTGGCTCTCAAAGGTCAAGCTCAAAGTATCTAATCGGACCTAAAGGTCTAGGGGTTAGCCAAGAAGGGGCCATTGTAAAATTTCATTTAAAACAATATTTATTTCTTAGCAAGTGTAGACAGGGAATATATTTATTGGTTCATTTAAAATTAAGGCTGACTCAACCATTATTAGTTTTAAATTAGGCATACAGATCAAGTTAGGATTAGTTAGGAACTTGTTTGAAGAAACTGTTGAGAAACTGAAAAGTAACTGAGGAGCAGTTCCTCAAATGTAAAGAAACTGCTAATAATGTATTGAAAAGAAAAAAAGAGGGAAGTTAGATAAGTTAGTTAGCTAGCTAGCCAGCTAGCCAGTTAGCCAATGAGAGTGTGACTGTAAGCCTATGTACAAGAGAGGAACATAGGCCACTAATTAGAAGATCAGGCCAGAGAGAGACAGAGAGTCATGTTATGTAATCATTTGTTGTATAGACATAAATAGAGATTTAATTCCAACACTGTGTAAATGTAATGGATCTTTGAATCCATTTGAAGGACCAAGGTAAAGTACTGGAATAATAATTATTTCAGAAACACACAGAGGAAAGCTCAGGAGGGAGTCACGCAGTAGGAGAGCAGAAGGACGAGAGCCCTGAAGAACCCCGAAAACCACAGAAACATTGAAAATGGCGTAAAAACCCAAGTAAAGAGACGGACGAAAGATTGAAGAATCGATGCACAAGAGTCGTTGGATCCTTATGATCAACGGCCAGGATTAAATCGGAAAGATTTTTATAAAGAGGCAGACCTCAGGCCATAAGGAGTCGTGACATGTGATCACCGATATATCGCGTCAGCGAAAACCTTTGGGAGTTATCGGACCGGCCATAGAGCCATAGCGATTGCGAAATGCGATGAAGTGAGGACCATTAGATCAGGAAGGGGATCCACGGTGGAGATCTAATCGCATGTCAGGAAAGTTAAGTGTTGGCTAAGGTGGAATACCAATATTGTGATGAGCGATAAAGCGATAAGAGCAGACCCAAAGAGGTTCTAGGCTCGAGTTTATTAAAGTTTGGGATCTGACGTGTTATCGCATATCGGATGCGATGGAGTCCTAAGAGCCATGTTAGTGTGATCCGCGCGATTGTGATTGTGATTGCGATAAAGGAAAGGTCGTGATAAAGGAATTGGAAGGGCAGACCCGATAGGGTTATATGGGCGCGGTTAAGTTATTTGAGGTCCGGTTGTAATCGCATATCGCATGCGAGAGGCAAAGGAGGCACGTAATGGCTTGATGCGATAATGCGATATAGCGATAAAGGTAAATCTCAGAATATGTGCAAAGACTGTATTTAAGCGGAAAAGGTGTGTTTTAGTGTATTTCCCCTGTAAAGGGTTTATAATAATGAAAGCACTGATATGAAGGATTTACAAGGTAAGTCCGTGAATTACCATAGTTAAAAGAGTGGGGTTGTTTTATATATATATAGATATGCGGGCTTTAGGATTGTGAAAAAGTTAATGAAAGGGTTAGGAGGGAGAATGAGTCCTGAAAGAAAGAATTGCTCAAGGGTTGGGCTATTGTAATGAATGATTCCGCATGAGATTAATTAAGGGGCCTTAATCATTGATAAATTATAGTTTTGACTTGGCAGAGAGTTTGAAATTCCTGGGAGATTTAGTTTATGCATTCTATATGCATATTGTGGGTATATGCGGGGTAACCCCTGCGTCATTTGGTATCAGAGCAAGTTAAAGCTCTTTGAGAAAAATTAGAACAGAGTTATGTTTTAAGATATTTATGCAGGCAAGGGAGATCAGATTTTAAACTGACAAACAGTAAGAACACAAAAAGTGATGTGTAGCAGAACTTGCAGATGCAAGAAGACAGAGAACAATCCATTCAAAGTGCGGGAGAATGGTGGAACAAGATCATACAGAGATCTTGAAGGTGAGATGGAAAGTTTTTTTTTAAATTGATTTGAAGATTGGAGAATGTGTGGTTTTTATATTGACACACAGGTGACAGCATAAGAAGGTGAGAAGGTTGCAGCAACCTAGAGCGAGGAGTGCTCAATTGGTTCAAGAGGAAAGAACCAGAGAAATGCTAACAGACTGAGCTCAGAGGAGAGAAGCTTAGTGAGGCATATGTAGCAAGAAGGAGACTTGTTACTGCAGCGGTATTGTTGCAACTCACAAAGGCAATTCCACAAAAGATGTGGGTAGAATTGCTTAAGGATGAAGAGAGTTGGTAAGAGTTTATAAGTGAAAGAAGAGGTGGTTAGAACCTAGTATTTCAGTTGTGATTGAAATACAAGATGACAATTGTGTCCTCTAAGGTGAAAATGAATTGAAGGCTAGAAGGAGCAGAGAGAGGTGCCCAAAGGAGGTTCTAGAGATAGAGAACCAAGTAATTGCCAAAAGACCAAGTACAGAGGAAAGCTTGGTGAGGTAAGTTGCAACAAGGAAGACTTGTTGTTGCAGAGGCTTTAGTGCAACTCATAGTGAGTGTGAGAAACTCATGAAGATGGAGAAGAAGATGACTACTAATAGTTATAGCAGAGGTTCTAAGGAAGGCCACAACAGAAGAAAAGTGAAGAAAGAAGATGCCAAGGCAAATGGCATATGGAAGCAGTTGACTGATGAAGAATATGAGAAGGCTGAGATAGCAATTCAGCTTGAAGCATTAATGGAAATGTTGCAGAAAATGAAATGGGCATATGGTTATGTCATGAAAAAGGCAGTGAAGTGGTCTAAGCTACATAGAAGACTACATCAGAAGCAAGTGAAGTGGCAGGTGGAATAACTTAGAGAGGCTGAGTTAGAAATGGAAGAATCCATTTGTGAACCAGAACAAGGTAAAGTTTTGGGTGAAGATGAAGACTTGAAGACTGAAACTTCAAGTGAGACCAAAAGGTCACATGATTTTAAATCTGATAATTTGTGTATGTTTGTAGGTGAAACACATGAAGAAGGAAAATTTTATGATATTGTCGTAAAGAAGGAAGAAGATAGGCAGAATCTAAATTATGTTCTAAAAGAAGAATATAGTGGATTGTATAGAACTTTTGGTAGAAATTCCAAGTGAGATGGAAAATTGGAAGCATGAGTTAAGTATTTTGGAAGAAAGGTTAGAACACCCAAAAGTAAGTGTTCAGATTGTAAAATCAGAACTGAATGAGGATGAAGAAGTTCACTACAGTGAACAAAGACAGGAAGACACCATTGGAGTAGATGATGTGGAGGAGAGACTAGCTGACAGCCTCATGAATTCATTTGAGAATTAAAAACAACACACTGATCTGCTGATAGAGGAGGAGAAAATAGAGTAGCATACTGATGTGTTGCCAAAGGAAGAAGAGGCACTTAGGCCTTATGATTTTTATTTTAACAAGTGTTTTATGAGTGTAGGTTTAGTTGCAGATGCTAGAGAAAATTTGGCACAGATAAGCAGCCAAATGGAAGAAGAAGATTCTATGGAAGAATTTAATCCATGGAACAGAGATGTTCAATTGCTATAGAGAATGTTGGAAAGTCAGGATTTAGTGCAGACATAGATAATCTTGACAAAGGGTAAGGATGTAAGGGTGGGAGTAAGGAACTAACAACTACAAAGTGACAGTAACCAATAGAAGATTAAAGGAAAATTTAAAGAGAAGACTATGTTAGCTGAAAACATAGTAAAGGATCATCATTCCATCATGATGATAGGCACAGTGGAGAGAACCAGGGAAGCTGTTGAGGCAGTTGATAAAGAAGCAGGACAAAATTCTCATCAAAGGATAAGTGAATGGGAGACAGAATTGGAGCTACTGGAAAAATGGCTGAAAGCACCAGTAGGGAGGAAAGAACCTGATGAAGATTGCAAAGGATATGCAAGAGAGGAAGAGGAAAGAGTCCAACAAAGAAATGAGCTGGACATAGAAATTGAATTGATGATGGATTTGATGAAAAAAGAGTCTCAAAGGGGGAAGACAACAGAAAGAAAGCAAGGCAGCAACAAGAAAAAGATAGCAGCAGACTGTGAGAGCATAACTAGTGGGGAAATGCAGCATAAAGTGTGGAAAACCAGGAGAACAACAACAAACAATAGCAGCAACTAAGGAAATACTACAGAACAAATTTTGGGACCTTGGAGGTTTTTCAATTTAACTTATGAACACACATGATTAGGAGATCATGAATGTTTTCAACTTTGGGAGTCTGATGCAGGAGCATTGGATCTCAAAGATCAAGCTCGAAGTATCTAATTGGACCTAAAGGTCTAGGCATTAGCCAAGAAGGGGCCATTGTAAAATTTCATGTAAAACAATATTTATTTCTTAGCAAGCGTAGATAGGGAATCTATTTAGTGGTTCATTTAAAATTAAGGCTGACTCAGCCATTATTAGTTTTAAATTAGGCAAACAGATCAATTTAGGATTAGTTAGGAACTTGTTTGAAGAAACTGTTGAGAAATTGAAAAGTAACTGAGGAACAGTTCCTCAACTGTAAAGAAACTGCTAATAATGTATTGAAAAGAAAAATAAAGAGGGAAGTTGGATAAGTTAGTTAGCTAGTTAGTCAGCCAGCCAGTGAGAGTGTGACTGTAAGCCTACGGGAAAGAGAGGAACAGAGGCCACTAATTAGAAGATCAGGCCAGAGAGAGACAGAGAGTCTTGTTATGTAATCATTTGTTGTATATACATAAACAAAGATTTAATTCCAACACTGTGTAAATGTGCATTTTGAGCATCGACTGATAATTTATGAGTATATCAGTGATTTTGTATAACATATGTATGCAGGCAGAGTTTGGCAGGATACACAGTGGAGAAGAATAAGACAGAGGATCATAATGGATCTTTGAATCCATTTGAAGGACCAAAGTAAAGTCCTGGAATGATAATGATTTGAGAAACCCGCAAAGGAAAGCTTAGGAGGGAGTTGCGCAGCAGGAGAGTGGAAGGACAAGAACCCTAAAGAACCCCGGAAACCATAGAAAACATTGAAAATGGCGTAAAAACCCAAGTAAAGAGATAGACGAAAGATTGAAGAATCGATGCACAGGAGCCATTGGATCCTTTTTATCAATGACCAAGATTAAGTCGGAAAGATTGTTATAAAGAGGCGGATCTCAGGCCGTAAGGAGTCGTGACATGCGATCAACGATATATCGCGTCAGTAAAAACCTTTGGGAATTATCGGACCAGCCGTAGAGCCATAGTGATTGCAAAATGCGATGAAGCGAGGATCATCAGATTGGGAAGGGGATCCACAGTGGAGATCTGATCACATGTCGGGAAAGTTAAGTGTTGGCGGAGGTGGAATATTGATATTGCGATAAGCAGTAAAGCGATAAGAGTGGACCCGAAGAGGTTCTAGGCTCGGGTTTATTAAAGTTTGGGATCCGACGTGTTATCACATATCAGATGCGATGGAGTCCTAATAGCCATGTTAGTGTGATCCGCGCGATTGCGATTGCGATAAAGGAATTGGAAGGGCAGACTCGATAGGGTTATATGGGCGCAGTTAAGTTATTTGAGGTTCGGTTGTAATCGCATATCACATGCAAGAGGCAAAGGAGGCACGTAATGGCTTGATGCAATAATGCAATATAGCGATAAATGGATATCTCGGAATATGTGCAAAGACCATATTTAAGTGGAAAAGGTGTGTTTTAGTGTATTTCCCCTGTAAAGGGTTTATAATAATGAAAGCACTGATATGAAGGATTTATGTGGTAAGTCCGTGAATTACCATAGTTAAAAGAGTGGGGTTGTTATATATATATATGTGTGTGTGTGTGTGTGTGTGTGGGGGATTTAGGATTGGTAAAAAGTTAATGAAAGAGGTATGAGGGAGAATGAGTCCCTAAAGAAATAATTGTTCAAGGGCTGGGCTATTGTAATGAATGATTCTGCATGAGATTAATTAAGGGGCCTTAATCATTGATAAATTATAGTTTTGACTCAGCAGAGAGTTTGAAATTCCTGGGATATTTAGTTTATGCATTCTATATGCATACTGTGGGTATACGCGGGGTATCCCCTGCGTCATGGACTCGTCAGATGACTGAAGCAGCCCTGTCAGTATAATTTTGTCTATATGACGGCTAGCATTTATTGTTTTAATAAGAATTATATAGCATATAAAGTTTCCAATGTAGCATTGATGGTAAGGAAAGCTCTTTATAAATTTGGACAACATTCGATGCAGACAGGTGGCCAACAAACCTAGTTTCCTGCAGGCAAGTTGAGGCCACCTGCAATTTTGTAGAAACCATACCTATTTTCATGAAATATCAATAGAAAAAGGATCCTACCAAGCTTACACCGAAATATATATATATATATATATATATATATATATATATATATTGACTTTTCAAATAATTTACTTTTTGGCATTTAAATTGAAAATTAGATAAATTTAAAATAATTCATTAATATATGGGTGTTGCTTTCTTAGTAGCCTTTTTTTCTTTTTGGTAAGTTTGGCATCACACGAGGGTAGCACAAGATTTGAACCCAAGATCTTTGGTTCGATGAGACTTCGTTCCATGGCTATCACCACTTGAGCTACCCCAAGCAGACAATAGCCTTATCCCTCTTAATTTAAATAGAATAATACATTTTATATTATAACTATGATGTCAAAATAGAATAATACATCCTTATAGTATTATTGTAATGTTTTTTTTTTCCCGTGGAAAAAGTCGTAATTTCCATTAATAAAGATGAAAATTACATTCTGCATATGCATAAGCATTACTTTGATCTGGCACTGCTTGTCCAACCAAAAATGAAAAAAAATTGTGCAATCCTCCTCGCAGGGAGTACATGTAGTTCAAAAAACTTACAACTTACAAGTTTCTGTCCTCTTCTCAGAGGATAAAGAGTAACCGATGACTATTTACATAAATATCAAAAAGATAACAAAAATATATGTTTATCATCAAAAAACTGAGTTAAAATTGTTTCATTTCCGTGCTGCTCTTATAGTGCATCAAGATCTACGAATGGCCTGTGATAATGCTGATACACGAACCCGTCCAAGTCTTCGCAGATCATCCAAGAGTTGTCATCCCTGATCGCTGCTTCTTTGGATAGGTAGTCAACAGAGGTGTTCTGCTCCATGTAAATGTGATGACAAGTGAATGAGTCAAAAAGCAAAATAATTCTATGAATCTCATCCAGTATATGCCTCAAAGTGTAAGCAGAACATGTATATTTTTTGTTGGTCCAGTTTATAATTAGCTTTGAGTCACCAAAAAGTTACAGGTTGGAGCAATGTTTTTGTAAGGAAAAAAGGATAATGTTTTTTGCAGTAATCATCTCGGCATAGTTGTTGGTTCCCTGGCCCAGTCCCATTTGAATTTTGAAAAAATGGGATTCGGATAAATATAGAATCGCTCCCCTGCCGCAACCTGTCTCCTGAGCTGAACCATCGAAATAAGCCCAAGGGATTGATTTGTTGATGACCTCTGTCTCAACATTCCTTATCTGGTTTGATTGGGACTCCTCTGGGATCATATGATAATCTGCTACGATTCTATTATGAATGGAGGGCCAGTGTGGAACCTTCTGTGTGAAAATAATCTCATTCCTGGCTATCCAAATTGCCCAGCAGATTAGCAGAGGCAAGTTCCTCTCCTTCCCAGTTGTATCCCTCCACCAAGAGGTCCACGCCTCCTTGACTGCTATCCCATGCCATCTGGGTCTGATGGAAAGTGTTGTCCGGATGCCATTCCAAAGATCCTGTGCCAAAGGACAACCCAGGAAGAGGTGTTCTGTGTCCTCGTTGCTGCTTCTACAGAGGTGGCACCAGAACGGTCTAGCGAAAGATCGCTTCATCAGATTTTCCCCTGTAGGGACCTTGTTATTTAAGATGGACCATAAGAGTAGCTTTGTTCTAGGGGCAGCTTTGAGTTTCCAGAGGAGGTTCCATCTTATCTCAGAGTCTGGTGGCTTAAAAGGTTCCATTAGCACCAGGTATTCAATATTAGGTGCGTAGTAACCATGTTTTGCAAAAGCCCATATGGGCTTATCTTCCCCTTCCATGATCCTGATGTGAGCCTCCATTAGCGTTGTAATGTAGAGGCTCCAAATTTTCTGCCACTATATGGGAATATTTAGGGTTGCTCCCGATTTCCAGGCCTGCTGTGCTAAGGAGGATCGCTCACTGTCTACAATTTGACTGAGATGAGAAATCCCCTGTTCAGCTAGATGGAGTCTCAGGTCTTTGGGGAGTTTGTGAGCATTGCCACACCCCACCCATGGGTCCACTCCCAAACGCACATTTGAGCCTGAGCGAACTCGCCAAGTCAAACCATTCCTTATCAGGTCCTTTTCTTTGTTTACTACTTTCCATATGTTGGAGATGTTCCCTATGTTCGATGATCATGTCGAATCCAATCTAGCGGGTTTATAGGGCTTATATACTTTGAAGTGACTACCTTCATCCAAAGGCTGTCTTTGTTGAGGAGCTGCCAGCCCATTTTAGCCGCTAGCGCTTTTGAGAAAAAATCCAACCTCTTGATCCCCCAACACCCCCCCCCCCCCCCAACGTTTAGGCAGCGCCAGAGTCTCCCATCTTGTCCAAGCAAAAATTCTACCTGTCTGGTTCCCCTTCCATAAAAATCTACAACATATTTTCTGAAGCCTGTCCAGGATGCCTCTAGGGATCCATGCTAGGGTCATCCAGTAGACTGGAGTTGCTTCTAGGACAGCTTTAATCAGGATAAGTCTACCGAATCTAGATAAGTATTTATAGTACCATATATTCAGGTGCTTTTCCACCTTTGTGATTAGCCAGATCCAGTCCACAATTTTGTAGCCAAATGGCTTCAGACAATATCCCAAGTATCTCAGGCCTTCTTCAAACGGATAAGTGACAAAGGGGAATCTCCTGAGGGCAAACAACATCTTGTTTTGTGCACAACCCAGTGTAGACAAGGTTGATTTGGATTCATTTAAAATCATTCCTGTGGCCTTTTGAAAGACCCCCATGACCTGGTGGAGAGCTGTGAGGTCACCTAGAATACCATCGAGAAAGATGAGGACGTTGTCCACAAAAAACAGATGAGTCAAGGAAAGGGAATTAGTGACTTTTATACCCTTTAAGCGCCCATTCCTATGCTCTTCATGGATAAATCTTCTAAGGCCCTCCATGACCAGGAGGAACAAAAGCAGAGACAAGGGACATCCTTGTCTGAGTCCCCTTTTTGCATGAAAAAGAGGGGAAGCCGAGCCATTTATTAACAGACAGAAAGGAACATCGGTTATGCATCTCATGATCCATTTGATAAAAGGATAGGGGAAGCCAATATGGGTAAGGAGCATGTGGAGGTATAGCCAGTTGACTCTGTCAAAAGCTTTAGAGAGGTCAATATTCAGGATCATGCCCTTTGTTTTCTGCTACTGGACTTAATGGAGGAGTTCTTGAGCCATCCCAATGGCCTCATGGATTTGTCTATTGTGCAAGAAGGCAAACTGCTCTTGGGAAATGTGGAGCGAGAGGACAGGCTTTAAGCGATTTGCAATGATTTTGGCTATAATTTTGTAAATGCAGTTGCAGAGGGATATGGGTCTGAATCCATCAAAAGAGGAGGGTTTGTCAGATTTTGGTATGAGGGCGATGAATGTGGCCTTCAAGCTGCCCGGGATCCTTCCTCTCTTTCTGCTCTCCTCGATAATTTGCAGGAGGTCCGCCCCCAACACCTCAAAGAATGTCACATAGAATTCTACGGTCCAGCCATCCGGTCCTAGGCTCTTTTCTTTCTTCAACATTTTTAAAGTATCTTCCAGCTCTCTCATAGATACTTCTCCCGCTAGCTCCTGTTCCATCTCCTACTCAACAAACCTCGGGAAAAGCTGTACGGTTTTCATCACTTCAGCCAGGGAGGCATGAGGAGGAGCTTTATATATATTGTGAAAATGTGAGCAAGCTAAAGTAGCCAACTCTCTGAAGGATTGAACCGACCTACCCTCCAAATCCTTAAGTTCCCAGATAGTATTTATGGCCTTTCTACCATTTGCATGTTTATGGAAGAATTTAGTATTATCATCCCCCTCCTTCAGCTAGATAGCCCTATTGCGGAGCCTCCAATTCGCTTCTTTGTTTGAAAGAACTTGGGTTCTCTTTTGAAGTGCAGCACTGTAGGCCTCTTTCTGTTCTTGGGTCCTCATGCAACCTCCTGTGTCCTCCTCAAATGAAAGTATAGCCCTCTCCGTCTCCTGGAGGGATAAGTCGTCTGCCTCCTTTTTCTTCCAAGCCCAAGAGTTAGATAGGCTCTTTAGTTCCTTCATATTGAGGAGGAAATTCTGAGTTATGTCCCCCAATGCACCAGGAGGGTGTGCCTTCCAGAAGTCCGACACAAGCTTGATATATTCCAGATCTTGTAGCCAGGTAGAATTGAACTTATAAGGGGCCTTTGGCTTGCTAATGACATCCTGTATCTCTAGGTATATAGGGCGGTGGTCTGACAGCCCACCCGAGCTTACCCATTGTCTAATACAGTGTCCTCCATTGATTAGGCCTTCTTTAGTAAGAAAGTGATCAAGTCTTCTAGCCAAACTAGCTTCCCCCACTCTGTTATTCCTCCAGGTAGGCTGCTTTTTTGCTGAAGGGACATCGACTAGACTATGGGACTCCAAGAGGTTCTCAAAAATACCTGTCAAAGCATCCACCTGGGCATGATTGCCCCAGGATTTTGAGTATCCCAGAGAGAAATTGAGATCTCCCCCTATAATAACATTGTCTTGGAGTAGAAGAGACGAGTTGAGGAGAGGTCTCCAAAAAGCCATCTTGTCCTGACAGGGTCCATACACATTGAGGATCCGGAATTCCGATTCTAAGGTAGGGGAGTATATTTCTGCACCCAGAAAGCCTCGGCCTCCCCATACGCTCAAAGTTTTAATAGTTCTGTTACAAATGCCCAAGGATAGACCCCCTGATCTACCCGAGGCATCGAGAGAGTGAAAAGACCATCCTGGGAGCCAAGAAGCAAGAAGGGAGGATACAGCAGAAGCAAAGCCAAGGGTTTCTTGAAGGAAAATGATGTTGACCTGCTTAGAGGCAAATAAGTGCTTGAGGGCTAGTTTCTTGTCCGGGCTAGCCATCCCACGATAATTAAAAGAGAGGAGCTTCATGGAGGTGGGGGGGGGGGGGGGGAGGGGCTTGCTCTGCTCTAAGAGCCCAATTTAAAGTTTTCTGCTTGCCAGAGGCAACCTCCTCCCTAGCCTGATGCATGGCTTTGGAGAGGTGGGAGGGTCGCCCTCTGGACTTGGGGGGGGGGAGGCAATGACCTCAAAGCCTATAGAGTCAAACCCTTGAGAGTGCATCTGGGAGCGGAGGGGGTAACGGGGTTCAGGATACTCAGGGTCCGGGAAAGGGGAAAGGGATGCCTCTGAGAGAGAAGGCTAAGGGAAGGAGAAACGGGGGGGGGAGGGGCAATAGTGCATTGCTGGACCATGAGGGTCAGATGGGAAGGTCCAGAGGGGGGAAGAGAGGGGGTGCATAATGGAATATCTGGGGGAACATTTGAAAAAAAATGCCTGGAAAGAGAAGGCATAACAGAAGTAACATTGGCAGAAATAACAGAGGAGAGGGGGAGAGAAGACATACCCGTGGTGTGAGCATCCCCTATGGCCGCCCGTGCTCTGGTTAGAGGCAGAGAGGGAGGCTGGAGAGGAGCCTTCCCACACTTCTTCCTATAGTCTTTCTCTTGGTCCTTGTCCGCATCGGTCGGTTCTAGAGGGCACAGAGCTTCTTTGTCGATCGCAGATGGAGGTTCCTCCCGTGGGGGACGGTTTTCTGGCACGTTCTCCACCGGCAGTTGCACTCACTTGTTAACTAGAGGGCAATCTTTGTACACGTGCCCCACTTTATGGCAGCGTCGACATCTGTATGGTATGCCCTCATAATCTAGGGGTTGCTTCTGTGTGAAAGACCTCCATTGTATCGTTAAATATTCTTGCAGACCCCCTCGAGTGTCCATATGAACCAGTATCCTTGCAAATGCCATCTTTCCCGTGGATAGATATGACTTGTCTGATTCCATATATGTGCTGATTGAATTCCCAATTCGTCTGAAAATGTCCTCCGACCAAAAATGCAGGGGGAGGCCAGGAAGTCTTACCCAAATCGGCCCGACTCCGAGTTACTCCGTGTCCGAATCAAAAAGGGGGGACCATCTCTTCAGCAGGACTGGGGCATGTTCAAAATGCCAATATGATGAGAGTACCCAGTTCATGAGGTCAGGCCTGGAGAATCTAAGAGCAAACCAGCCTTTTACGAACGTTTGCACAATAGACAGCTATGCCAAGTGGTTCCCCCAAACCTCCAAAACCTAAGATTTCAGACGGGATGTAGTATAGTTGCGTCCCCTTATTCTGACGACCAGTACTCTATCAGCAAAATCCATGGTCTTTCCCAACCGAAAGTCTTCCTCCAACCTGAGGAAAGAGTCCACCTCCTTTGTTCTGAAGCACCGTGTCTTCTTTGTTGTCCTATCCTCAGCTGCAGGGTGCCCACGACCTTCTGAGGAGCGCTCCTGGATGGGGGGATTCACCAAGGGAGGGGTTGAAGCAGAGGGGAGACTTTCCGCAAGGCGGGGGATACCATTGAAACTGCCAGAGGGGGGAGGGGAAGAGCACGGCGGGGTCAGAGGAGTCGAGGAAGTCGGAGGGGCACGGGGGGAGGGAGGGTTTATGGAAAAAACGGGGTGAGAAAACTGTCCAGGGGCCAAGGAGGGAGGGTTAGGGTTAAGGCAACCCGTAGCAAACCCTAAGGTCACTAGGGACGGCGGGGGAGTTGAGAGCGATGGCCAGGAAGGAGGGTCATCCGGCAGGACGAGCTAGTGGTCCGGTGGTCCAGATAGTGCAGGGAGTCCAGAAATGGTCTCTTGCAAATCCTCGCCAAATGAAATGGTCCCCAACTTAGCAGGTCGCGAAGTCGTCCAGATGGAGTCCTCCACTATTTCCTCTTTCAAATAATCCACCATATCTAGGTCCATTGTTATCCAGGTAAAAACCAATGCCAGTTGCCTTGGTAACTGCCAAAGG
This sequence comes from Pinus tabuliformis, assembly GCA_031772625.1. NCBI lineage: Eukaryota > Viridiplantae > Streptophyta > Pinopsida > Pinales > Pinaceae > Pinus > Pinus tabuliformis. The sequence continues at coordinate 1,645,983,061 of CM062817.1, read as the reverse complement.
GAGGAGCAGCAAAGCGACAGAAGCTGGAAAGGGAGGCCAGAGGTCAAACAACGATGCCGAAGAGTGGGAACGAGCGATCAGGTAAAAGGAAACGGAGTAAAAACCCCAAAACCACCCATAGTAAAACGTAGGAGGTCTGCACGTGCAATGATGGGGACGTGTGCAGTACTGGTACGAACAACTACACCCTTCTGCGGCGTCCACCAAGCAGCTAGCCATGATCGGCTGCTACCCTAGCCTGGACCTCCATTTCCCACTCTCTCCCTCTTCTCTCTCATTAGGTTAATTCGTATTATTGTAATGTTAATAACAATATTGTTTTATAAAAATATTTTATTGTTTTATGGTTTATATTAAAAGTAATATATTTTTTAATAAAAACAATTTTATTATTTTTGGTTTTTCAATTAATTTATTTTATTGTTTATATTAAAAGTAATATAATTTTTAATAAAAAAATATTTTAGTATTTTTGTCTTTTCAAATAATTTACTTTTGGCTTTTAAATTGAAAATTGGGTAAATTTAAAATAATTCATTAATGTATGGGTGTTGCTTTGCTTAAAGGCAGGTTGTATTGTTTTTGTTTTTAGTAAAAAATGTTTGACTTTTAATTAGTTTGGACAAATTTAAACAAATTTTATAAAGTTTATGAAGGTTTTGAAAAAAATCAATTATTAAACTAAATATTTTGAAAATAAAAAATAAAATTTGAAATTTTTTAAATTTAAATTTCTATTTTCTTATTGGTTCATACCGCTGAAATGACTAATTTTATGGGCTTGTAAATAGAATTTATAAATAAAAATTATTTTAAAAATAAAAATACAAAAAAATTATATATGCCACCAGTTGTCATTATCAGTACACACATCAAATTTCAATATTTATGAAAATTTGATTTAATTTAAAAATTTTAAAAATCGATTTATTTAAAAAAAAAAAATGATTTAACTCCAAGTGACACTTTAATAATACTATGTATATATAAATTAAATAGCATGTATCATTATTATTATTAAATAATTTGTACCCTATGTATTATGTATTATTTTCACATTAATATTATTTTATTAGAATCGTCAATCTTAAGTTGTTGTTTTTTAAGTTAAAAAATAGTCAAATTATAAGCAAATATGCCATTAAAATAAAGTTAGAAATATAATACAATATAATATAATATCCTATCCAATATAATATAATATAATATCTTATATTAAATTTATAGCATTTATTAATAAGATATTCAAATTAAAAATCTTTTTGTTACCATTTCAATGTTTATTATTAATTTTACATTCATTTAATATAGTTTATTGTTTTATATTTTAGTATTTTAAGGTATATTTTTGGTCTGTATGGGCTAGCCATTTGCCCCCTTTGTAGAACAAATTCTGAAAATAATTTGCATATTTTTCTACAATGTCCTCAGGTCCAGTTGATTTGACAGACCTTATTTGCTCATTTTGGTTTTGCTTTCGTCAGCGCCCCTTCTATTTATGAAGCATTCAAAGCATGGAGCAATATGCATTGTAAGTGGAGACCCATTCCATTGCTATCAATCTGGGCCATATGGAAATGGCGGAACCGGATGATTTTTGATTCCAAAAAAGAACCGTTTTCTAAAGTATTTGAATCAATCCTCTGTTTATATGAGAAGCTAGGTCGGCCACGTCAATCAATACACAGACAAGGTAGGATCAATCAGGCCAACGAAACCTATGGATATCCCTGCGCCTTTTTTGATGGTGCTGCCCTGCAGGATACTTGCGCCTGTGGAGTTTCCATTATCCCTGAAGAAGGTCAGTCTTTTGACATCTATTGGAATGGTGGACCGGGAACAAACAACAAAGAAGAAATTATGGCCCTGGCTGGACTCCTTTCTATCTCTACCTTCCTTGGTCTTCAAAACCTTCATATTTTTGGAGACTCGAAAATCACCATTGACCATGTGCTGTCTAAACATATTATAAAAAATATACATCTCTTCGGTTGGTTGAATAGACTCGAGGCATTGTGGTGCATCAGGAAAGACTACACAATCTCCCACATTGTCAGGGACAAAAATCGGAGAGCAGATGCTTTATCTAAGATGGGGTTATCATTGCCACAGGGTATATGGAGGATGCAGGTTACAGTGGACAACGTCAGCCACCAGATCCAAGACTTTTCCATGCCTGGTATATAGTTTTTCTATTTTGTGCAGCCAAATCTGGTATGATTTTTCTGTTTTCCCCAACACATGCCTCATTTTTTGTCTTTTTCTCCATACATAATCTTGGCTCATGGGATTGAATTTCCGAATTACCTACATATTTCCTTATGTCCATTATGTAACAGATCTATTGCGGCTCTATATATCTTCTCTCTCTATGTGGATTTGCCACATTTCTTTCTCCATATCAGACATTTTCCATATCAACATTGTTGTACATATGTGTTGGATGAATATAATATAACCATATAGCCTTTTTTCGTGCTGAGAAAAAGAAAAAAAAGGAAGAAGAAGTATATTTTTGGTCGTTTTTGTATGAAATCTAGAATAAATTGGTTGGAAATATAAGTTTGAGTGGTGTAGTTTGCACAATTTTAGTGTTAAAGGAGTTTCTTAGACAGGTCAAAAATAAAATTTAAACAATAAAAAGCTACATTCTCACTAAAAATTATATTGTGAAATTTCAATAAAAAAGACCATAAAATAATTAGTGTGTCGTATTTTAATTGTAATAATATTTATATTATAATTAACAATTGACCATAATACAAGTCTATGCTTTATTTTAAAATGTTAGTAAAATCATTATAGTTTCTTAGACAGGTCAAAAATAAAATTTAAACAATAAAAAGCTACATTCTCACTAAAAATTATATTGTGAAATTTCAATAAAAAAGACCATAAAATAATTAGTGTGTCGTATTTTAATTGTAATAATATTTATATTATAATTAACAATTGACCATAATACAAGTCTATGCTTTATTTTAAAATGTTAGTAAAATCATTATTTTTAAAAAACTAAGCAAATGTTAATTAAATAAATTATAATTTCATTAAAAATTAATAATAAATATATCTTTATAATAAATTTAAATGATAGTTGGTGGTGTAAAAAAATAGAAATATACTTTTAAAAAGTAGGTTAAAAAATCACTATAAATATAGACATTTTTCTGCAAAGTAGTAGTAGTATTATTTTTATCCTAGTTACAATAAGTTTTGTTATCAATTACCCATAATAGGTTAGGTACTAAGTAGCAAGGTTGCATATTACACTTTATTTAAGATTAGATTAAATTGTCACTTTGTTTAATGATTATATTAGAACAACATCTTAAGTAACTTATATTGAATTATTATATTTTAGTAATTATATTACATTGTAATGTTGATTAATAATTATAGTTAATTTTAACTAAACAATAATTAACTTTCATTAAATATAATGATTCGATTTGGTTATGTGAGAAAGCATTTAATGAAAGTTAATTATTGTTTAGTTAAAATTAATTATAATTAATTAATTGGGGGATTTGGCATTGTCGAAATGCTGGCATTTTAGACCATGTTGTTCTGAATTTGATGCATACTTTTCTCATAACTATTGGGTATTTTTTGGAGATAGGTCCTCTATTATCTAACAGTTTTAAGAGTGGTGGGACATTCAAAGATATTAGGCATAATTTCCCTAGGGGATTTTTTTATGGTGACTCTATGGGGGTGCTTATGGTTGTGGTGCAGTCATTTCCCTTTCCCCTTATCATCATTGTCTCTTCTTCTATTCTGGTGGTTCTGACATTAATATGTGTGTCGAGGTGGTTGCCCTTTGGGGAGTCCTTCATTGTGCTCTATGGCTCGCGGTGGAAGAGATTGTCATCTTTGGGGATTCGAAAGTGACAATCGGTCGAGCATTGGGTTCCTACTCTCTTGATGTTCCAACTTTGGGTCATCGGTTGGAGCAGATCAACAATATGAGCGATAGTTTTCGCTCCTTATCATTTCGCCACATTTTTAGGGAGCATAACACATTAGCGGGCCATCTCTCCAAGCGTGGGGCATGGGCACTTCCTGGGTATTTTCATTACAAATGTTTGGTTCAGGACTCTATCATAAACTCAAGATTCTTCATTTTTGCATAATGGTTTGCATCTTTGTCTGATATATTTGAGGCTGCCAACCATGTTTTTTTACTATTCTTCTTGGACTTCGACCCACCTCTCTCGGTCCTCTACTACCATATGCAGAGGTTTTTGTAGTGTGTTTTGTTCAATTAAGTGAGGTCCATGACCTCTGTTCACTTAGTAATTCTTGTTAACTTATGATATATGTTTTTTTAACATTTTTCAAAATTTGTAGCTGTAGAATAAAATACAAGAAAATTTTGCTTAATGTAACCACTTCATTTTATAATAGAAATTTGTTATTTTTTCCTTGTGAAAAAAAGAGAAATTCAATTTAATTAAATTAATTTGCAATACTATACATGTCTGATTCTCTATTACAATTAATAAGTTAAATGCATATAAGAATCTAGAGAAATTCGATTTGGCTGAATTAATTTCAAATCCTATAAATATCTGACTCTATATTATAATTAATGAGTTAAATGCATGTAAGAATCTCTTTATGTCGTTATCCCTAGTTGACTGCACCGCACACGACCCGTGTTAAGTGGCAATGGTTTAAATTTTTTGAAAGCAACTACGGCTAACAATCCATTTCCTAATTTTTTTATGGTATTACTTAAATAAATCTTCCTCATGAAACGTCACCATTGACTAAAGAACGATGAATAAATTTAATAGTTTAGTTGGACCGAAATTAAAAAATAAATAAATTAACCAAGAACCTTTAAATAACGTTTATTTTGACGAACGGTCTGCAATTTTTCAATAATTGCAGCGGAATCAATGACGGGGAGGCAAGCGTATAGTGATAAAGTTAAAAAGAGGATGACAAATAGATTGAAGATCACGGAGCCACGCCATGAATGTTGGAGCTTACAGCTAAACCAAAAGACAAACAACAACAGATACACATCATAAAAGAGACACAGGGTTTAACGTGGTTCACCCAATCATTCTTGGCTACGTCCACCAAACATAGGCATCGATGATCTTTATTAAACAAACAGGAGATTACATAATTAATCAAATCCTCAGAAACTATCACCACACTCAAACCATCCGTATGGATACCTATTTTATAGCAAGGAGAATCTAACTGCCTCTCACATCAAATTTAGGATGCATTAACTCTCTCCCAACAACCTGGAGCTAATCTAGCAACAAATTTCTATTGTTGTCACACACTGGGATTTTTGCCTATTTTATTTAAAACAGAAAATCTCAACAATCTCCACCTTGACAACAATTAGCCTGATGCATTGTTTGTTTATTATTTTATCTTTTTTGCAAGCCAAGAGAAGCCAAACACCAGCGTAGCTTCTCTAACAAAACTGGTTTCGTGAACATGTCTGCACAGTTTTCCTTTGTATGCACCTTTTCAAGAGAGACTCTCCTTTCAGTGATAACCTGTCTTACAAAATGGTACTTAATTGGAATATGCTTTGATTTACTATGATAGGCCGGATTCTTAGCCAAATGTATTGCACTTTGACTATCACAAAGTAACCTGATGTTGTCCTATAACCTACCAAACTCACCAAGCAAACCTTTCAACCGCATCGCCTCTTTGCAAGCATGTGAAGCAGCAATGTATTCTGCTTCAGTAGTGGATAAAGCAACAATGTTTTGTAGCTTTGACATCCATCTAATAGCTCCACCTGCAAGAGTAAAGACATACCCTGAAGTTGACCTTCTCTTATCCAAATCACCTGCAAAATCAGAATCAACATATCCGCAAACAGATTCACTACTCTTATTGTAAGTAATACAATAACTACTTGTGCCTCTCAAATACCGAAGCACCCATTTCACTGCTGACCAGTGTTCTTTACTCGGATTTGCCATATACCTGCTGACAACCCCAACTGCATGTGAAATATCTGGTCGCGTACACACCATCGCATACATCAAACATCCTACTACATTAGCATATGGAATTCGAGACATAAATTCCTTTTCTTCATCTGAATTAGGACATAAACTCAAAGAAAGCTTGAAATGGGAAGCTAAAGGGACTGACACAGGCTTCACATTGTTCATACCAAACCTCAAAAGTATTTTCTCAACATACTTCTGTTGTGATAGCCACAGCTTACCATTGCCCCTGTCTCTGAAAATCTCCATGCCCAAAATCTGTCTTGCTGCTCCTAGATCTTTCATATCAAACGTCCTTGCCATCTGAGTCTTCAACCTGTTGATTTCTTCAATGCTTTTGCTTGCTAAAAGCATATCGTCAACATACAACACTAAGATAATGAACATGCCATTACTTAACTTCTTAAAGTAAACACAATGATCATATTCACTTTTTACATATTTTTGACTCAACATGAAAGAATCAAACTTCTTATACCACTGCCGAGGCGACTGCTTCAGGCCATATAATGACTTCTTGAGCCTGCAGACAAATTTCTTATTGCGATGCTGAACAAACCCTTTCGGTTGTTCCATATAAATTTCCTCATCTAAATCACCATGTAAAAACGCAGTCTTAACATCTAGTTGCTGTAATTCTAAATCAAGCAAAGCAACTAACGCTAACACAATTCTAATTGAAACAATTTTAACAACTGATGAAAATATCTCATGAAAGTCTATGCCAGCTTTCTGAGAAAATCCTTTTGCAACTAGCCTTGCTTTGTATCTGTCCTCTAAATCATTCACACCCCGTTTTACCTTGAAAACCCATTTACATCCCACAGTTTTCCTGCCTTTCGGAAGTTCAACCAGATCCCATGTGCCATTCTTACTTAAGGCCATCATTTCTTCCTTCATGGCTGCTTTCCATTTGTCACTCTTTGAACCTTCTACAGCTTCCTGATAACACAAAGGTTCATCATTGTTAGCGGTCAAAGCAACTGAAGTAACATAATCATCATACCTTCTCGGAGGACGTTTGATCCTTGTAGACCTCCTTAAGGATGTTTCTGGTGCTTCCACAATTCGTTGTCTACCATCTGTAGGAACTTCTTCATGATCGCCATCTGAGACCTGTTCATGTCCTCCATCTGAACCTTGTTCATAATCTGATTCTGAAACCTGTTCATGACTAGAATCTGAACTATGGTCGTCATGACTATCATTAGAAGTGCTGTCAAACTGAATGTGCTGAAAATCAGATACATCATCCTGTTTCAATTTATTATCTACATCTAACTGTACAAGAGAGGATTCATCAAACTTTACATCTCTGTTGATGATTATTTTGCGGGTAGTAGGATCCCACAATCTAAATACCTTTGTTCCATCACCATACCCAACAAAGACATACCTTTTCGATTTCGGATCTAATTTAGTTCGCTGATTTTTAGGCACTAGAGCATATGCATCACAACCAAACACTCTGAGTTTAGAATAGTCACAAGGGTGTCCTTTCCATACCTCTTGCGGAATCTTGCAGCCTATCGTCGTTGATGGAGATCGGTTTATCACATAACAAGCTGTTGCCACCACTTCCATCCACAACTCCTTTTGCAACCCGGCGTTACTCAGCATACTCCTTGCTCTCTCTAGAAGAGTCCTGTTCATGCGTTCAGCAACTCCATTCTGCTGAGGAGTATAAACCGTGGTCTTATGTCTCTCGATCCCTGCATCCTTGCAATAGTTGTCAAACTCCTTGGAAGTAAACTCACCACCATTGTCAGTTCTTAAACATTTTATAGTTCTACCGGTGCTGTTTTCTATCAATGCTCTAAACTGCTTGAAAACTGTAAAAACATCAGACTTCCTCTTCATCATGTAGACCCATACTTTCCTAGAAAAGTCATCAATAAATGACACAAAATACGACAAGCCACCATACGAGGTTGTAGGTGCTGGACCCCAAACATCTGAATGGATATAATCAAGTATTCCTTTACTAGTATGTTTGCCTGTCTTAAACTTTTGTTTACTTTGTTTGCCAAACAGACAATGTTTACAGAAAGCTAACTTTCCAGATCTTAGATTAGGAAGTAACTTGCGATCAGCCAAAATCTTTAACCCTCTTTCGCTCATATGGCCCAACCTCAGATGCCATAGGCGAATGGAACTATTGTCATGTTCAAACATGGTAGACACATGAACTGACCCTGTTCTTCCTTCTAACTGAAACAAATTTCCTACTTTCTTAGCTTTCATTACTAGTAAAATACCTTTGTAAAGTTTCATTACTCCACTTTGAATGACAGTTTTATATCCATTTGTATCAAGTGCCCCCAGTGAAATTAGATTTTTTCTTAAATCTGGTAGATGTCTTACATCAGTTAACATTTTGGTTGTCCCATCAAACATTTGTAGCTGTATACTCCCTATTCCCACAATATTAGATGTGACATCATTACCCATGTACATGACTCCATCATTCACTGATCTATATGTCTTAAACCAGTCTCTATGAATACACATGTGGTTTGATGCACCAGAATCTAGCAACCAATGTTGATCATGATTTGACAAATTAACTGATAAGACTTCGTCGCCCATACCTGAACCAGATGTTGAACCTGTATCAGTCGTGTTCGCTTCCTTCTTTTCTGTCGATGAAGCTTCCTTAGAAGTTTGTTGTCGCTTCCAGCAATCCTTCTTCAAATGCCCTGACTTGTCGCAGAACCAACACTTGACTTTACTCTTCTTCCCCTTGGACTTTGAACGCGAATCGTTGCACTTACCAGAGCATCTTTCTCTAGAACGACCTCTAGCCATCATTGCCTCTGATGTAGAGGTGTCAGCATTCGACCGCTTCCTGGTCTCCTCGGACAACAAAGCTCCGACGACATCATCAAATTCAATGGTTTCGGATGAACTAAGACTTATAGACGTGACAAAATGATCCCACGACTCAGGCAACGAGCACAATAAAGTTATGGCTTTATCCTCGGCTTCAATTTTTACTTCTATGCTTTCTAATTGCACCATTAAAGTATTAAAAACATTCAAATGGTCAGTAATGGAAGTACCTTCCTTCATTCGCAGACTGTATAGCTGCCGCTTCAGGAGAATCCGATTTGTCAAGGATTTCGTCATATACAGCTTCTCCAACTTCGTCCACAAACCAGCTGCAGTCTTCTCTGACACGATGTTAAATAAAACATCATCAGCCAAACACAACCGAATTCCGCTCAAGGCTCTTCCATCCAATTCATTCCACTCATCATCTGTCACGGGGTAAGGCAGTTTGGATCTGCCCAACAACGCCTTTGCCACGCCCTACTGTACTAGGAGATCATGCATCTTTACCTTCCAGATCTCGAAATTATTTTTGCCGTTAAATTTCTCGATTTCAAATCGGGCACTCTGAGTTTTCGCCATCTCGTCTAAAACAAAGAATCTCCAATTTCAATTTAAAAAAAAAAAAAATTGAATCTCAATAAATGCCTATGCCTCAGTGTACCCCCTTTGCTTTGTTGTTTAAATCTCAGATTTCAATTTAAAAAACAAATGGCGCTTGCTGATGACCACAAGAACCGCGCCTTGTAAAAAACGATCTAAGTGTTGACAAAATGGCGTGAGAATACCTCTCAAATACGCGCTGATCAGCACATTAGCACATTGGCGCACTTAATTAAATAGGATCCGCGCCATTTCAGTTGGTTGGCGCGACTGTTATGGTATAACCCGCACCAATTAAACAAAACTTCGAATAAAAAAACAAAACGCACTAATCGGCGCATCTGGCATTACACTCAAACTTATCATGCTCAAGATTCATTTCTTTCCAGCAATCACATACGCCATTATACTACCAGCAATCACATACGCAGGTTTAAATACAAAATACCTCTACGACACCAGCGCTGTCATACCACCTCCACGCAGGTTGGGTAAACTCCACGCAGGTCTCAATGCTGGAGTATGCACCAACAATCATGCGCTCTTTAAAAAATGGAATAATGACTAAGAAATCATTGCATTCACCACGCCGTATCAACGTTGTTCCGCACCGACGACAGCAAAACTCCCACGCAGCAATGCTTTACACTACTCCCACGCAGCAGCTGCCTGATCTACGCTCCACGCAGCTTGTGACAACTCCAGCACGCAAACCTCCTTACGCAGAAACAATGACCTCCACGCAACACCAGATTAAATCATGTACACACCGATTTCACGCAGATTTGATTCTCATGCGATATCGTGTGTAACAAGATAGAGTTCTGATTTTTGGCTGAGTCTATTGCCATCAATATATTTCAGTCCATATAACTAAGTTATATAACAATTATGCCCAGCCGTTACGCGGTTAGATTCCACGTCTCATATTGTGGAACGGCCTGCCGCGAATGGGATGGATGTTCAGAGCTTGAACAGAGTCCTTTTGTTCAAATCGGGCACTCTGAGACACAACAAATTGTTATATATATATTCAGCCAACCCAATTTAAAAAAAATTAAAAATAATCCCACGCGCATGCAGCAAAGGTATGTGGTAATTCAACGCTGCTCCACGCATATAAATTAGATCCACGGCAAAGGTCCACGGCTCAGACCACCACTCGCAGTTTTAATCCTCAGCGCGTAGGTAAATGGACATCTACCATTTTCAGATTACGCCACGCCTCCAACATGCTCTGATACCAATTGTTGGAGCTTACAGCTAAACCAAAAGACAAACAACAGCATATACACATCATAAAAGAGACACAGGGTTTAACGTGGTTCACCCAACCATTCTGGGCTACGTCCACCAAACATAGGCATCGACGATCTTTATTAAACAAACAGGAGATTACATAATTAATCAAATCCTCAGAAACTCTCACCACACTCAAACCATCTGTATGGATACCTATTTTATAGCAAGGAGAATCTAACTGCCTCTCACATCAAATTTAGGATGCATTAACTCTCTCCCAACAACCTGGAGCTAATCTAGCAACAAATTTCTATTGTTGTCACACACTGGGATTTTTGCCTATTTTATTTAAAACAGAAAATCTCAACAATGAATGCACTTGACAAATCGTAAACTTTTTTAGTAACAAAATGAGCCTATGGTTTTTATAATAATAATAATTTAATTTTAAGGTTATTATTAAGTAAGATATTAAATTGATATATATTTTTTATTTATGGGTGAGTTAAAGATTAATTTTATTTTTATGGTTTGATTGTTAAAATTTACAATGATTTACTTATTTTTTTTTTTTTTTCAATTTGAACAAATAATCTAGACCAGAAAAAACATATTTCTTAACTATTAAACTCACTGAAACTATACATATATATTATTTACAATAATAAAGATATCGAATACTTGTTAAATTATTAATTTTAAAGCTAGTGTCAAGCTAAATATTAAGTTGGTGCATTTTTTTTGTTTATTTCTAAACAAAGATTCACTTTAACATTGTAATTTGATTGTTAAAATCTACAATAATGTACATACTCTACTTTCTTTCCATTTGAAATTATAACTTCTACTATTATTTGGAACATTCAAGCTCAAACCTTGTATCTGAACTTACTTGATTGCAGATTCCTAAACAAAATATTCTCAAAATCGGACTTTAAACCATGTTACAATCCTGAACACCTTCCGAGGAATCTGCCATATCAAAGGTAATTCGCTGGACATTTTTGTATGTGTACATTCCTACCACACTAACCTAGCCTAATAAATTGATAACACTAAGAATGGCCAGAAGCCAATAAAAATAACCTAATTTAGCTCTGGTTAAATTGTTGGCCAGCCATCCTCCCTATCTATTTCGTTTGCTTAACCCCTGAACAATGGTGACGAGAAAACCACCCATAAAACTGGAGACACCCAGAACACTGAGATTGAAGGCAATACCCAAGCTTCTCATGCTATCAGGCATTTGATCATAGAAATATCCCTGCACTCCCACTACAGCAGACACCTCTGTTATTCCCATCAAAACAAACTGTGGAATTAACCAGAAAACACTGAGAGGGATTTTAGTTCTAGGGCTGTCAAATATGTAAATGTGTTAGAAAACCTACACAGATAAATCTAGCTAGTAAAGGTTGAACACACAGCTTTGCAGAGCAAAAACACTAAAAGAAAATTGAAAGAACAAAAGAATGATTCATTAGAAAATAGGTTACAATGCTCATGATATAGCATTACTGGGTGAAGATCCCAAGGTAATGCACCATAGTGGTGATCAATGAGAGGACTCAACACCTACAACAAGTTCTGGAGAGAATTAGCCAGTTGCGGAGTGAAAGGAGGAGCAAATCAAGGAGTAAATCATGCAGAAGAACTAGCCAGTTGCGGAGTTAAAGAAGGAGTAAATCATGCAGAAGAACTAGCCAGTTGTGGAGTTAAAGAAGGAGTAAATCATGCAGAAGAACTAGCCAGTTGCGGAGTTAAAGAAGGAGCAAATCAGGGAGTAAATCATGCAGAAGGAATCTTGCATGTAGTCCCATGCTCTAACTAAGTGTCCGCATGTAGGTGTGTAGTACCTCCAACACCCCCCCTGAACACCACTATGGGGAAAAATAGAAAATGGGCCCTGGCAACTAAGGCCAGAGGACACCCAAAATACAGTGCAACTTGTACTAAAATTGAGGAAAGAGGGAAAACCTTGTGGGAAACCCCACCCCCCCCCCCCCCCCCCCCCCCCCCCCCCTCAAAATACAATGTAATCAAAAGAAAAGAAGAAGGAAAGATAGTTGCTAAGCAACTGTGTCCTTCACTCCAAGACGATTGCACAGAGAGCGAAACTTCTGCTCAGTGAATGTCTTGGTGAAGATGTCTGCAGTCTATTCTGCTGAAGGACAGAACTGCAAATCGATGACCCGATCATGTACTAAGTCTTTGATGTAGTGCATATGGATCTCTATGTGCTTCGTCCGCTGCCACTGTACTGGATCCCTGCAAAATTTGAGAGTGCTCTGGTTGTCACACCAGATGACAATGGGCTGGTGGAACTTGACGCCCAACCCAGTGAGGAAGTGTTGTAGCCACAGAGCCTGAATGGTGATGTTGACTACTCCTCTGTACTTGGCCTCAGCTGAAGAGAGAGCAATAGCAGCCTGCTTCTTGCTCGACCAACAGATAGGGCCAGACCCTAGACTGAGTGAATATCCGGAGGTGGACTTGCGATCAATACTATCGCCCACCCAATCAGAATCAGTGAAGCCAAGGAGATTCAATGCAGTGCCTGCTGCATAGTGAATCCCGAAGGTGATGGTGCCCTGCACATATCGGAGGATGTGCTTGGTAGCATTCTAGTGTAGCTCATGCGGCTCCTGCATGTATCTGGAAACTGCCCCTACTGCATATCAGAGATCTAGTATGGAGTGGGTGAGGTACAATAAGCTCCCCACTAGCTGTCGGTAGAGAGTGTTGTCAACTAATGGAGTGTCACCTCCATCCTCAAGGTGGACCCCAGACAGAAAAGGAGTCGGTGATGGCTTGTAATCAGTCATATGAAATCTCTCGAGGAGATCCCGTGCATACTTAGCCTGAGAGAGTTTGATGCCTGTGGCATCCTGGTTGATCTTAAGACCAAGAAAGAAGTGTAATGGACCCATGTCCATCATCAAGAACCTATCATGCAAGGCCCTCTTGACTACAGCAATGGCTGAAGCCGAGCTGCCGGTGATCAGGAGATCATCCACATACAAAACTAAGATAAGAAGAGAATCATGTGTCCTGAGCATGTAAACATTCGGATCAGACTTACATCTTTCAAAGTTTTGTGATAAGAGAAAAGAATCCATCTTCACATACCAAGCTCTCGGGGCTTGCTTAAGGCCGTAGAGAGATTTCTTCAGTCTACAGACCAAAGATGAATCATGAATGAAACCATGTGGCTGCTCCATGTAGATCTCCTCAGATAGGTCTCCATGAAGAAAGGCATTCTTCACATCCATCTGATGTACTTCCCACCCCTGGGCAGCCGCAATGGCAAGTGCAAGGCATATGGAATCCATCTTTGCTACTGGAGCAAAGGTCTCATCATAATCAATGCCATGCACTTGCTGAAAGCCTTTGGCTACTAGCCTAGCTTTCTATCTGGTGATTTTCCCATTTGCAGCACTCTTGGTCCTGTAGACCCATTTGCATCATACAAGTTTCCTTTCTGAAGGAAGGGGGACCAGAATCCAGGTCTGGTTCTCAAGGAGGGAGTTATACTCCTCCTCCATGGCGGACTCCCAAGATGGATGTCCAATAGCCTCTACATAAGACTATGGATCAGAAGATTGAACCAAATGACAATGCCAGGATGGCGATGGTTTAGTGGCAGTGAGGGCAAGAGGAGGCTCAATAAACTCTGAGCTAGTCCTCTGCAGATTAGAATTATCCCCCACAAGACCATTTCTAGCAGCTGAGTGGTATTGTGCATATATCTCACGTAAGCTCCTTGTTCTCTGATTTATAATAGGGGAATTTGATTCACTACTGGAAGCCCGATCTGGGCTTGGATGTGGATCATCATATGCATGCATTGGATTTGTATCTGAAGACTCTGTCTCTGCATCTGCATGCTCTACCGAGGAATTTGCATGCTCTGTATCTCCATCTGAGTGTACTGAGTCATCATCTCAAACATGAGGTAGATAAAAGGTGTCTACATGCGGAAATTGAGGTGCATGCGAGAGGCTTTCCTCAAATTTGACACTTCGCTCAATGATGAGCTTGTCCATAGAGGAAATCAGGAGTCGGTATCCCTTCACAACATCAGGGTATCCGACAAAGATGCACTCAATGCTCTGTGGATCAAGAGCTTTCCTCTTTTCAGAGGGGATCCTGGCCCATGCTTGGGAGTCGAAAACACAGAAGTGGGTGACCTCTGGTTTAGTGCCGCTCCAAGCCTCAAAGGGGGTCTGATCCTTGATAGACCTATGAGGAGATATGTTATGGATCTAGTTAGCACAATTAAGTGCTTTAGCCCATAGCTTATGAGGCAGTGACTTAGCATGCAACATGCAGGAAGCCATCTCTTTAAGAGATCGGTTCTTTCTCTGAGCA
This sequence comes from Pinus tabuliformis, assembly GCA_031772625.1. Lineage (NCBI taxonomy): Eukaryota > Viridiplantae > Streptophyta > Pinopsida > Pinales > Pinaceae > Pinus > Pinus tabuliformis. Next base: position 1,645,968,014 of record CM062817.1, on the reverse strand, counting down.
ACTCCGTTCTACTGTGGAGTGTATGGAACTGTGTACTGCAACTTTATGCTGGACTGAAGGCAAAAGTTCTGAAGTGCTGTGTTAACATATTCCCCCCCATTGTCTGTATGGAGGGCTTTGATCTTTCTCTCTGACTGTGTCTCAACTAGTGCTTTGAAATCTTCAAAGTGCGCAAAAACTTTAGATTTGTTCCTAAGAAGATACACCCAAGTATACCGTGAGAAATCATCAATAAATGTAAGCACATACCTTGCTTTGTTGATGGAAGGATGAGGAAAAGGCCCCATGAGATCACTATGGATCAGATCTAGAGGAGAGGATGCTATGTGAGTCTTGCCAATGTCAAACTTTTCTCTAGGATGTTTGCCAAGGACACACCCTTCACAAACTCCTTTGGAGAAATTGATATTTGGCAAGCCTTCCACCATCTCATGCTTGCTTAGCTGCTGCATATACCTGTAATTTAAGTGACCAAACCTCTTGTGCCAAAGCCTACTACTATCATAAGCATGTGTAAGCAATAAGGAGGATTCATATTCAATAAATTCAGAAAATGTATGCAGTTTGGCTCCATTGTTTACCTCACCCGTTGCAATTTTGGAGCTGTTATGTAGGTCATATATGTTCACTGTATCTGGAGTGAATTCCACTCTCTTTCCAGTGCCGGAATGAATGATCTGATAAACTGAAAGCAGTTTTACCAAAAGTTTTGGAACATGAAGCACATCTTCAAAGCTTCCGTGTAAAAGTTTCACTCTACCTTTTCCGGTGACCTCAATAGGTGAGTCATCTCCCATGAGGATGGGAGGTCCTTTGCATGCCTCCAAAGAGGAATAGACTTCCTTTGTAGCAGCCATATGATGTGATGCACCAGAATCTATAACCCATTCATCAGGGGAAGTATTAATTGCAACTAAAGCATGAAAATTGTTACCTTTCCCGTGTGGCGGATCCTCAGTTTTCTTCTTGGCGCCCTGAGGGATGTGGTCCCGAAGTTTGTGCTTCTAAAGGATTTCTGCCATTTGGTCAATTTGTTTCTTCATGCAAGAGGATTCTGGATGGAATCCTCTTTGACAGTAGGTGCATTTGTTTCCTTTCTTCCCTTTCTCATTTCTTGAGCCGTAGGAGTCATTGAAGGGCTTGGTGTACCCTTCCTTCTTTGGATGGGAATGCGCTTTTCCCTTGTCTTTTTGCTGCTGATTTTTCTGATTTGAATCAGATCTATGTTTTTTATTGTGGCTGCCATCATGCACAGCAAGTTCATGCGCTTTTGGAGGTTTGATTTCCCCATTCCAGTGAGTTTATCTTGCTCAAAAGTAAGGGACTCGATGAACTCTTTGAGAGAAGGCATAGTGTAGGATTTACCTGTTGCAAGCCTTACTGAATGAAATGTAGACACAAATACGGAGTATTCCGGTTCGAGCTTTGACATAATAGAGAGAACTTGGTGACTCTCCTCCTTGGATTTGTCAATTCCACAACCCTTGAGTTGCAGCAATAGATCATTATATTTGGTGAAGAAGTCTTGAATTCTGTCATAGTTCTGTGGATCCAATGACAGCAGCTCCACTTCAAGCAGATGTCCTTTCATCTCATCCTGTTTCCCATAGAGTTCTTCAACCTTTTTCCAATTCTCATTGGGAGTATTACAGGCAGATAGATGAAACTACAACTCTGGGGAGATGCACATGCATATGGATCCATGGGCCTCATCCATGCGGTTGAGGTACTTGGATTTTTCTATGGTTGAAGTGGGTTCCACTTCTGCAGCCATGGTAATCCTGTACAACCCTTTTTAACGAAGGTATCGAGCCATTTGGTCCTTCCGTTCGTGATAGTTGTACGGTGTTAGGATCGATGCTTTTGGAAACTTCATTTTTCTGTCGATCTTCGATCTCCAAGCTGTAATACTTGCAAAATAAAGTACTGGTGTGCCTTTTATTTAGCAACCTATGGGCTCTGATACCATGTAAATGTGTTAGAAAACCTGCACAGATGAATCTAGCTAGTAAAGGTTGAACACACAACTTTGCAGAGCAAAAACACTAAAAGAAAATCGAAAGAACAAAAGAATGATTCATTAGAAAATAGGTTACAATGCTCATGATATAGCATTACTGGGTGAAGATCCCAAGGTAATGCACCATAGTGGTGATCAATGAGAGGACTCAACACCTACAACAAGTTCCAGAGAGAACTAGCCAGTTGCGGAGTGAAAGGAGGAGCAAATCAGGGAGTAAATCATGCAGAAGAACTAGCCAGTTGCGGAGTTAAAGAAGGAGAAAATTAGGGAGTAAATCATGCAGAAGAACTAGCCAGTTGTGGAGTTAAAGAAGGAGCAAATCAGGGAGTAAATCATGCAGAAGGAATCTTGCATGTAGTCCCATGCTCTAACTAAGTGTCTGCATGTAGGAGTGTAGTACCTCCAACAAAATAAGCCATGGATTGTCATGTTTTCCATTAGAGCTGCAATGACCATGGACAGAACAGAAAAGAGGATTCCAATACCAATCTTAAGGAGAACAGTGATTCCTCGTTCATTGCATGTTATTCTTCTGGCCAATGCCACAATTTAACGGTCATATACAATCACGAAAATAATTGAACCAACGCGGTTTGAAAGGCCAACAGAGAAGTTGGTGGGATGTGGAAATGGGGACCCATACTTCTATCCATGGTGTTGCCTTGCTTTACGAAGAGCAAATTGCTCTGCAATGATGTCATTGCAAAGATTAGACAAGAGAACTAGATGGGCACCATCCTTAATATAATCTTGGTTTCCTCTACTTGAGTTACTGGGCAAACAATCCATTGATTTGGTTTCTTGCTTTGTCGTTCATCAATAATCCATCCTAAAGGGCCTGACACCATTATGGTTGCTTTGTCCAGAAACCTAATCCGTCACCAACAAAAAAGAAGATGTCAGATTAATATGATTGCAGCTTGTTAACAAAACGATCTGGCTTCTCTGGCCACAAAAATGAATCTATCTAGCATTTTTTTCCAATTTGTGTGAAAACAAGGACATTAATTAAATGAGATTAGTTTCTAGTTAAATGGTTGCAGCTTGTTGACAAAATGATCTGGCTTCTCTGGCCACAAAAATGAATCTATCTAGCATTTTTTTTTCCAATTTGTGTGAAAACAAGGAAATTAATTAAATGAGATTAGTTTCTAGTTAAATGAGATTAGTTTCTAGTAAATAGTGATTTAAGCTTTTGAAAGTTCCTTTTTGTTACTAATCTGTTTTTTCTTCTGGTTTATGTATCTTGATTGAAATGATTTAGGTTTTTGGTGGACTTTTTACTATCATCACAAAATAATTTTATGTCTTCCATGATAGATAGAGTGTCCACCCAAAATGTAGGTAAACGCTCATACTCTACTCAGTACACCTCCTCTTCCTCTATAAAGTCCACTACAAGCATAATTAAGAACTTCTCAAAGCCATTTAACACTTGAATTGGCTAAAAATGCCTAAAAAACCCAGGTTAGAGATGATGCCAAAAAAAATAATGGTGACCACAAGATTTTAACCCTTTTTTTGTGGACTTTTATAGTTAGTTTGATAATGCCACTACATATATTATACAAAACCATAAAGATTTATAAATTTAAATATATATAATAATAATAATAATAATAATAAAATTTATATATAGTAGTCTAATTAATAGACTAAATAGGTTTTTTTTTTGGCAGAAATACAATATAATTTCTAATGAAATCATTATTTCCTGTTGTTTAAAATAAAATTTTTGAATGCATAAATAGATTCATCACCCTAAAAAATCCATGATGTTTTCAATCTTTGCAAATTAAATAACTTATGATTTTTAAAAATCCATACTAGATTTTGAATAAATTTGACGAGAAAAAATTCTCTAAAAGGGTCATTTCATTTATTAGTTAGACTAAGTTTGTGTGTAGATTATGTTAAAATGTGACTTTTCTTAATAATTATATTAATCTTAGGACACTAATTTTTTTTTGTTAAATCTTATTTTTTGTTGTTTAAAATGGGTATTTCATTGCATATATGGATTTAGCACCTTAAAACCCCTTAGACACTCGAATTGTGGAAGTTTATAGCTCAAACTTGTGATTCCAAGAAATCCTTGCCGAATTCTAAACAAATTAAAATAGCCAAGAGCAAATTAAACTAGAAAATACGCAGAAAAGTAGAACAAATAAGCTACAAATGAAATGACCATTTTCAAAGCATTTTTTTGTTTAATTTTAACCAAAATCTAGCAAAGACTTTTAGAAATTCTAGTTTAAGTATTTAGTTTAATTTATATAATTAGAGTAGCCCAAGAGATTTTCATGAAGCTGAATCCATTTATACATTTAAAAATATATTTTAAATAATAATAAAAACCACAATCTTAAATATATTTTAAATAATAATAAAAATTATTTCATCTATCAATTAAACTAAGCCACATTAAATTAGTATATTTTAATAATTATATTTTATTGTAATATTGATTTATAATTATATTTATTTAATTATAATCATAATTAACTTTCATTAAATATAATGATTTGGTTGTATCAATTGAACCAAGTCATATTAAATTACTATATTTTAATAATTATATTTCATTACAATATTGATTAATAGTTATATTTATTTAATTATAACCGTAATTAACTCCCATTAAATATAACGATTTGATTTAGTTGAATTAATTTGCAAGGCTAGAAATGTTTGACTCTATATTATAATTAATAAGTTAAATGCATGTAAGAATCTTTTAATGTCGTTATGCATAATTGAATGCCCCGCATACACAATCGTGGTGAGAAGCGATTTTTAAATTTATGGAAAGAACTAACGTGATCAATCATTTTCCTAATTTTTTATATGGTATTATTTAAATAAATTTGGAGTTGTTTTTAATAGATTTTTAGATTTTTTGGTGGTGGAATTTGACTGAAAAATTAATAAAACCTTAATTTGTATTATTTAAATTTTTTTTATTGTATATATAAATGATGTACTGTAGAAAACCCCAATAAATTTATATAAAGAAATTAAACTAGAAAAATCTAAAAAAACTTCGAAAAAATCTTACTAAATACAACTCTAATAAATTTTAATCATAAAATATCACCATCCACTAAAGAACGATGACTAAAATTAATAGTCTAATTGTGCCGAAATTAAAAAATAAATAAAGCAATCAACCACCTTTAAATAAGGTTTATTTGGGCCAAAGGTCTACAAATTTTCAATAATTGCAGCGGAATCAATGACAGGGAGGTAGGGATATGAAGTCGCTGTCAAAAAGAAGATGACAAATAGATTGAAGATCACGGAGCCACGCCATGAATGCCTTTAAACATAATTTTTTTAAGCAAGAGGATGAGTACATAGTTGTTGTTATTTTACAATAATTCAATTTTAAGGTCAGAGTTAAGTGAGATATTAAATTAATTTTCTTAATTTGTGAGATAAAATTATAAAAGTGTAATTTGATTATTAAAATGTAAAAAAAATATTATATTTTATTTTATTTTCTTATTTTGTAATTTTGAATAAAAAATAAAAATATTAAATATTAAATTATATTTAAATTATACATAAATATTATATATAATAATAAATATATAGAATACTTGTTCTTTTATTTAAAAGTTGTAATTTTTTATTAGAAAATATGTATTTTTTTACGATTAATTATAATGATTGGTTTGAAACGTGTCGACAAATGAATTTTTATGTGATTTTGCCAAAATTAATGGTACAAACATATTTCTTAACTATTAAAATTAAACATAAATATTATGTGCAATAATAATCAATGTCAAATTCATAGTGACATTTTTATTTGGGGCATTCATACTCAAACCTTGTGGCTAAACTTATTGGATTGGGGATTCCTAAAATAGTTGAGGTCAATTTTTTTTACTAGGTTTGATTTCAAAATCAATATTTGAATTAAAAATAGCTAAACCCTATTACACTCTTGAACCGCTTCGGAGGAATCTGCGATATCAGATGTAGTTTGCTGGACATTTTTGTAGGTGTACATCCGTGCCACATAAACATAGCCGAATAAATTGATAACACTAAGAATTGCCAGAAGCCAATAAAAATAACCTAATTTAGCTCTGTTTAAATTGTTGGCCAGCCATCCTCCCTGTCCGTTTCGTTTGCTTAACCCCTGAACAATGGTGACGAGAAAACCGCCCATAAAACTGGAGACACCCAGAACACTGAGATAGAAAGCGATACCCAAGCTTCTCATGCTATCAGGCATTTGATCATAGAAATATTCCTGCAGTCCCACTATAGCAAACACCTCTGCTATTCCCATCAAAAGAAACTGAGGAAGAAGCCAGAAAACACTGAGAGGGATTGTAGTTTTAGGGCTGTCAAGTAAGCCATGAGTTTTTGCTACATGGATTCTCATGTTTTCCATTAGAGCTGCAGTGACCATGGACAGAACAGAAAAGAGGATTCCAATCCCAATCCTCTGAAGAACAGTTATTCCTCGCTCGTTGCCTGTTATTCTTCTGGCCAATGTCATAAGATAACGGTCATATACAATCACGAAAATAAATGAACCAACGGTTTGAAAGGCCAGAAGAGAAGCTGGCGGGATTTGGAAATGGGGACCCATACTTCTATTCATGGTGCTGCCTTGCTTTACAAAGAGCGAATTGCTCTGCAATGCTGTCATTCCAAAGATTAAGCATAAGAACCAGATGGGCACCATCCTTAATATAATCTTGGTTTCTTCTACTTGAGTTACTGGGCAAACAATCCATGGATTTGGTTTCTTGCTTTGATGTTCATCAGTAATCCATCCTGAAGGGCCTGGCACCATTATGGCTGCTTTGTCCAGAAACCTAATCCGTTGCCAACCAAAAAGAGATATCAGAATAATATGATTGCAGCCTGTTGACAGAATGATCTGGCTTTCTCTGGCCACAAAAATGAATTTATCTAGCATTGAATTTGTGTGAAAACAAAGAGATTAAATAAAAGAGATTAGTTCCTCTTAGATTGTTATCTGAGTCTTTGAAAGTTCCTTATGGTTGTCAATCTGTTTTTTCTTTTGGAGAAATAATGTGTTTTGATTGAAATTACTCATGTTTGGGGGTGTAAGTTTCACTCATTGTTGTCTCTCTAACGATGAGTAGAGCATCCACTCAAAATTGAGGTCATTTCAATCCAGATCATTGTTGTCTCTCTAATAATGAATAGAGCATCCACTCAAAATTGAGGTCATTTCAATCCAGATACATAGTTTCTTGAGAAGAAAAAAACAGATTAAGAACATGAATTCTCACTGTGAAAATATGCACACTCTTCTTTATTATTATTTATCTATCAATTTTCAATTTTCTTTAATAATATGTTACAGAGAAAAATAAACTAGGATGTTATAAGGAGGGGATCAATTCCAATCTCAAAAATCAAAATTATCTCTATCTTAAATAATATAAAAAAGAAAATGTTCAAATAATATAAAAAAGAAAATGAACATTGTGAAATTAAAAAACAAATTCTCATGAGCTTTATAGTGTAACTGAACATTGGTCAATTCCCAAGATACCATAGGATGAAATAATGTTACTATAAGTCACTAAGAAGATTGAAGATGAAAACTTACAGTTTCTCTTAGATTATCTATTTTATATTTTCAAAATACTTGTCACACTATCAATTTTCATAACTTTTCAAGTAAGAGGAATTATGGTAATTTTGAAATACTTCTAGAACATAGAAATAAAAAGCTAAAAATTTCCAAATAATTTTATGTTTTTTTAAAGACTGATAGACCATATCATCAACTTCATAAAAACAAAAATTGCCTATAATGCTTACGAAGAACCCAATTCAGAATGCCTAGTTTATGAATTTTAAGTAGAAATGTAGTGTAACAGATCGTTTCTGTACATTGAAAAAAAAACAAAGCAATTTACAGGGTACTTTCACTTAAAACATTCAATAAATAAATAAATAAATATGACTTACTGAAAATTGTCTGTATGCAACAGCAACCTCTGTCCGGATTTTATTAACTGAGCATCCTTCTCGTAAAGCAAGCTCGTATCTGAAGGCATGCTGATATTTCTTTTTCTTACAGCAGCAACTACAACTTGAGCCACACCAGTGACTGGGCTGCCTCCAGGAAGCCTGTTTCTATAGAATGGAGTCCCACAGAGAAATATAAGAGTGGAAATAGCCATGGCCACTGTAACTATCCCGAATCCAAATCCCCAACTTATGTTCTCCTGGACGTACGCAATAACTGTAACTGCTAAGAACATTCCAGCACAGAGGCAGCAAAACCAGTGATTAAAGAAAGAATTCTTCTGAAGCATTTCACTTTTGTCTTCCTCGTCAAACTGGTCTACACCAAAAGGCTCCAGAGAAGGTTTGTGGCCACCCACCCCAAAGGATATCAAATACAAAGCCAAGAAATAAACAACATCATTTTTCTTCAAGGCTGGGAGAGACACTGACAGCGTCAGCAATAGTAATCCCTGAAATCAACATTTAATCACAGTCAAAGAGATTGAAGTATAAATGATAGGAATTTTGAATTTAATCACAGTCAAAGAGATTGAAGTATAAATGATAGGAATTTTGAATTTATGTCTATGGTAGATTTTGGGAATATTTCTGAATTTGACAATCAGGAGAGGATTAGGATCAATTGTTCGGTCTCTTCTTTGACTTTTCCCATGATAGTTAGATTTTGAGATATTCTCTGCATCCCTAAGCAATCAATATAAAGATATAAAAAGATTGCATAAAGCCGTGTAAAATTTTTAATGTAGATTTGGAAATATTTAGATAACTAATTCTAGTTTTTGGAGTTTTGGTGTTTGGAATAGATTTGTAAGTAATCTCATTAGTGTTCAAATCTCTAGAAACCATAATATAAGAAGTTACAAACAACATGAAAACAAGTCTCATCACCAATTCCAACTCCAACTTCTAAAATTTTAAAAAATAAATCTGCAAATAATCTAACATATTTAAAATATTAAAGATGATCTAATTTTCAAACTTGTAAACTCACCAAGACATAAGCGGTTGAGGAAATGAGGACCATCTTGTAACGTCCAAAGTAAACATCTGCCATAAACCCCCCTATAAGAGGCATAACGCATGTGGTGCCTACCCAGTAGTTCACATTTTTTACAGCAGTTGCAACCCCTTCGTCCAACACAGTGGTTAGATAGATGATCATGTTTAATGCAATCGCAACGTAAGCGAGAGCCTCGCTGAATACAAACACTGTTCACAATTCATGCACAAATGTGTGATTAGTTCTTATGAAATCTCTTTGAAAGGCCTGGATTCTGAACACACAGCATGATAATAAAATTACAATTCCTTAAGTGTTTTTTATGAGAGATGGAGTGATCATCCAAAACTTTCTATAAATTTATACCATTTTTATTTAGAGTATGATAATATAAAGAATATAGTTATTAAGTTTTTGATAATAGGTAGAGGGATTGTTCAAATTATTCAGATTGTAGATTTAGAGAATATTTTGGAGTCTCAGGAAGAGCAGAACCTATTCAGATTGTAGATTTAGATAATATTTTGGAATCTTATAGAAAACAGTTGAATCAATTGACTTCCTTTATTTAATTCCAAAATATTCCAAAAATATACAATAAAAAAACACAAAAAAACTAGTAATCACTCCACAACATTAAATTGTCTTTACATTTCATATAAAAAAAATAATATTAAACTAAAAAATACTTTGCCAAATCCAAAAATAATATTAAGCCAAAGGATACTTACCAAGAATGAAAATAGAAGCCTTCCCACTACCAGATTTTGACCTGAGAACGGGCCTTCCTCTGACATCTACTGACCCATTACTAACCCAATCTAATTGCTCATCTTTTCTTCCTATCTCTGGTTGCAAGGGTGTCTTCCAAAACTCCACCCATTCCTTGAAAGGTTGGAATTTCATAACTATCCCTCACACCACCAAGTTTTCAGACTGTTCTAATGAACAAACTAGCTGGCCTTCCATGTATGGAAGTGGTGATACTCGTTCATATATATAGAAACTTGGACTTAAAACAGATCTATGTGAGAATCCTCTCCCACAGCCAAAGCCATAGGGTTAGATGATGACAATATATAATTGTATCTTGTGGTAGTTACACGTTGAACCTAATTATAATACTTGCAATTGGCCATCCTACAGATTTTTTTTTGCAAAAGAGGTCCATCCTAATGAATTTGAGATATGGTTGGTGACTACTGCTACCTAATTCAGAGGATAGATTCGTAGGTAAATCATTAATTTTATATGCTTGGTTGATTGATATTTCTGTCAAACTAGCAAAATATGCTCGTAGGATTTAGTGTCCACCTACTCTATTAATTTATGGCTGATAAATGCTTTATTATTATGGTTGATGGATGCTTAATTTATGGTTTATTTGGTTTATGTATTTGCATGTTATCATATGCTCGTAGTTCAGTGTATAACTAAATTTAATCAAGAAGTTGTTGGAGTCTATTTGTCATGTTCTGTTCTTATATTATTTTCTGGTTATAGAATAAGGATAGGAATCTTTGACTTGGTTCATATTGCTTGTTTATATGAAGTGAATATCAAGAAAAGGCATATAATGAAATGCAGGGGTCGTGGCCGAAATGTTAATATATTATTTATTTATAATAAAATATGGATAATTGTGTTAAGATTTGAAATTTTGAAATTTTTATTTTATATTTATTAAATTTAATATTTTATTAATTTTAAATTTAAAAAATCAATGAATATAAAATACTATTGAAATAAAAGGATAATATTTTATTATTTATAAATAAAAATTATAATTATAAAATTAAAATAATTTAATAATAAATATAAATTGATTTAGCTAAATTTTATTTTGGAAATGAGATCATGTTATTTCTATATATATATATATGAATGAGGGCTTGTGATGATTAATAATAATAATAATTTGGATATTTTTAATGGAAACCTTAATGCCTTTAGTGTTTGCCTTGTTTTTGGAAAAATTTCACCTTGAGGACTCTTCCTTTTGTCTGAAACCTTGTCATTTTGGTGTTATTCCTACCAATATAGTAAACTAGAAAGAAATTCTTTTGCAACAAGGTTCTTCCCACATCTGAGTTGATGACATTGATCCTAATCTATCTAGCTTTTTGGTCTTCATGAGGCCAATCTCAGGAAAGCACCTTTAGTTTGCAAGTGAAAGTCGTTGACATGTCCTCATTTAGGTTTCTATACGTATAGCCAGAATTCAAGATCAGATAGGAATCTCCTTTGTCTTTATGTGGCTCCTACATAGAGGTACTCTTAGGAAGCACCTTTAGTTTGCAGGTGAAAGGCATTGATTTGGTCTCTACACTTACAACCAGAATTCAAGATCAGATAGGAATCTCCTTTGTCTTTATGTGGCTCCTACATAGAGGTAGAGAGCTTCAGTGACTAAACTCGCTCAAAGATCACGACATAGAAAAGGACGATTTAATATTCCTAGTTTCAACACTAAATGATGAAGCCAAAGGCAGGGATGTGCCCTCTTCATTTCAGTCTCAATCCTTCAAGGATTCCCTAAAGCCAAGGCTCTAACAAGCGACTCCTAAAGATCTCTCAGGGCCAATCTTCATTATGGAACATACATAAAAGTTTCCAACTATTGAATTGGATTATCCCCGATCCGTCATTTCTTGCATACGATATGAGCATCATGCCATCATCAATTATTTTAATGGGTTTTTGCCATTGTCATCCGCTCTTCTAGAATGGGTGAATTAGACTCGGTCCCTGAATACATAATTTTTTTGTTCAAAAGGTTTATTTGTGGTATTGTCCAAAAATATAGAGGATCATAAAAGGGATTTTGATCAAGGACCTTGGTTTTGGGGACAAGTTAGGCTTTCCTTTCAGTCGTGGTCTCCCAAATTTAACCCTATATTCATAACAACTATGGCCACTCTTGTTTGGGTAAGATTCCACGAATATTCTCTAATATGCCCATCCACCTGTTAAACTTGAATATCTTAGCTAAGGTAGGTAACACACTCAACCATTTTATTAAGATAAACACAAACAGGCTTGAGGGGGGTAATATAACATTTTCCCACATGTGTTAAAATAGATCTGAGTAAAGGGCTACCTGACCAAATCCTCATCAATTGGAATGACAAATTTTATTTGCTACTAGTGGACTACAAAAACACAACTTTTTGTTGCAAGATATATCAACAACTAGGTCATCTCCAAAATTCATTCCCTTCTTCCCAAGGGCTTTCTCCCCTCCTGGAGGCTAAGAAAAATAATCAAGGATGGCAAGATCCAAGAGATCCAAAGGATCTAAAAATTCTTTAGTTCACAAGCAAGGAAACATGTAGCAACAAAAAGCTTCCACAACCAAGTCAAGTCCTTCAGCCTTAGCTTAGTCACACACAACGTTATATCATCCCCTAGATGCTAGGGGTCAACCCTTGAATGGTTATTAAAGAGATATAACAATGATCATGGCTTCATCAACAACCGACACAAACATTTTCACGAATTAGATCACTCATATAGTGATAAAGAAGTAGCCAATATTACACACCCTTCGAAAATTGAATTCCTCAAGGAAATATGGCCATTGTCACCCCATCATTTGTTCCTGACAACTCCTCAAAATGGATCTATGTTTGTAAAAAATAAAAGGGAGAAAGGACATTTCGAAAACCCCTTGATTATTCTTGGCCTCAAAGACCAGGACCGTAGTAAATGTATTAGCATTGTCAATCTTAGGTCATCTTATCTTTTTCTTTTGCTTTTGGATTTGGTTGGATTCCCTAAGGACTAACCATTCCAAATTTCTCAATTTTCATGTAATCGTAAGGTATCTTGTCTTTTGATTTTGGATTTGATTGGAATTCCTCTAGGATCGACCAATTCAAGATTCTTAGTTTTCACGTAATCTATTGATAAGAAGGCAATAAAATTTATAATTCACAAAAATAAAAGTTAAAAGGATTTATTTCATAAAATTTTAACTAATACATTATACAATGTCGTTTTAGACATTTTAATAGAGTAACGAAATGCATTCTTAAACTTTATGAAATCATCAATCATGGGCTCGAGTCATACCACTTAGCCACAAAGGAGTTTAGATGTTCTATCAGTGAGTCTCCATCCTTCATCCTCGTGTAATATAGTTTTTTCATAGGACAAATTTTTTCACCAAGGACTTAGGCTGATACAAAGCCCCTATCCTATTCCACAAAGCATTTCTTGAAGCTTCCACTGAAACATTCAGTAATACTAAATCTAAGAAACACAATTGTATTGTGCTCTTGCCTTTCTATCCAACTTGGTCTAATCTTTTGTCGACATCCCTATCGGTGCAGAACCCAGATCCACAATGGTCCATTGGTCTTTTTCCACCTAAAAATCTTCTGTCTTGAGATTCCATAAGTCAAAACTCTACCCACTGGAATTATAGGTCTCTATATTTGAATTTTTTTCCATTTCCTTTCACCAAAAGAATTTCTTCAATGAATCTCCCACTATAGCAAGGTCTACCATAGGCTCAAGCCAAACAACTTAGCCACAAAGGTGTCCCTTGTAGCCAAAATTTCTATGATACCAAATGTAGGTTTTAACCATATAGATTTAATTGTTGTAAACTTATTCTTAATCAAATAGAAAAAAAAGTAATGCCAAACACACACATTAACACAAATATTTTATCTTGGAAGACCCACAAGATTTTCAATATATTCTTCAACAAAATATTAAAATAAAATATATATCTTGTGGCATTAATAAACCACCAATCCATTTACCATGGATTAAAATACAACCATTGTTCCTTAATCAAAACTACAAAACCATGGGCAAAACCACCATGTGCCACAAAACCATTGAAGGAAAAATGCGTGTGCCAATAAATATGAAAAAAGGATGCAAAGAATTGCCCAAAATTATTTTTTGGGGTGTTTCTCCCACTCCCTTGGGCAAAGGGGCTTTGGCCCTCCTATGAACTTCCTAAAAAGGGGGAGCTTCTACCCCCCGTTTTTCCCAACACTATGTACAATGCATGAGAATAGTCATCAAAAGAATATAACACATACCCAACATTGGTAAGGGATGGTATAGACCTTACTTCCTACTATTGGGCTTCCCAGTGCCACATATACATCTTCTAATGTATTATGTTTGTCTTCTTGCATTATGGACCAATACACATGCCTTTGTAAGTTGGAATTTGTCTTCCCAACACAAAAATTCCATGCAACCTTGGGGTGTCAGCCTCTTTGATAAGCTACAATTACTCACCTTTCGGAACACAAAGCTTGTCCAAATTATAGAGTAATCCATTATGGAGATGGTATTCAACTTTGCTATCACCATATTGTACATGACTTTAGTCCTAGAGTTGCCAAAACATCTTCTTAAAGTCCTCATTTATATACCTATTTTTATTCATCATGGGTGAAAGGCTTTATGTGCATTAGATTTCCCAAAGTTGTAATTTGTGATGTGAAGGGCCTTAAAGGCATGTCTTCCAAACTATTAGTGCTACCCTTCTTCTACTTGATGACTATGAAACTACTATAACAATCCCATCCACTTGTAGTGTTTTGTTTGCTATAGCTAACTATATTCATACAAATATTGTTGTTGCTAGTGATCTGAGTGGGGATGATAGTCTCCTTTCCCATCAGATAGTGTTTCCATTGTTTGTCATCATGTACCAAAGCATATATCTCCTTGTCATAGGCATGGTAGTTTATAATTTCCTCATGGAATACTTCATAATGATAGCATACATTCCTTCCTTTTCGCATCAAGACCACTATCATTACATATCCATTTGCATCCCTCTCCACTTCAAAGGGCTTTTACAAGTTTGGTAACACAAGAATTGGTGCTTGATTGATTTTTATTTTCAGCTCATGAAAGGTCTTCTACTAATTCTTCTCCCAATGCAAACTCTTTTCAATCACTATTATGTTATGGAGAGGTGTAACTACTATTGAAAATGAAGTTATGAACTTTTTTGGGTATTCTGTTTCCCCAATAAACTCCTAAATTTAGAGACATCTCTATGAACCAAGCACCTCATGATGACCTCCATCATCATGTGACCTATCTTAACCTTTTCTCCATGATCGAAATCTAGATTAGGGGCAAAAATTAGCTCAAAAATTAAAGTGCTCGGAATTGTGTGAAACCTGAACAACCGCGTCTGTCTTGTCAAAACGATCCCAATGCAATGTGTTTCACTTAGAACGGAGTTCGTATGAGGACATTAGAGCCCATTGACCATTTCATCAAGTAGGCAAAATTTTGAAAAAAAAAAATTGATTGGGCATTCATACAGCCCAGTCAACAAGGAGAATATTCCATAGAATATTCTTTATAATATTCCTTGGAATATTCCTGTATAAGTGGATGAGTCATATGTTGACATGTGGCAGTGCATCATTGGGAAGTAGTGGTTGAGTTGGTCCAATCATAAGGTGACACGTAGCAAGCCTGGAGGTCGCCACGTGCCCCTATAGTGGTATATCAAAATATATTATGGAGGCATCATGGTTCGACCCTGTGACCTCCCCTCCATAGACCAAATCCTTCCACCATCTCTGCTACATTAGTTCTTAACCATTATAGTGCCACACATCTATTTAACGTGTGTTGGGTTCAAGGTTGGCAGTTAGGGAGGGCCAACCCGTAGGCCAAGCCCAAAACAATTGTGGTCCATTTGCAAAGTTTGAAGAGTCAACTTAGGGGTTTTTGGATACTTTAAGTCCATTGAAGTAGGTTTCAGGAGCTGTAGAACATTGTAAAATGTACTTTTTTCCATTTTGAGCAAATACAGAGGCCCAAGCCATGGAAGCTGAGCCAAGGAGATGTAGCCCAGGAGGGGTGAAATCCTTTATCAAAACACTGTGTTAAGTGTTTTCTTGATGTTTTATTGTTCATTTTCTTACTGTTGTTCAGTACTTTACTTTCATGTTATCCTACTCATGATTTCACATAAAAACTTAACATAAAATTTACCTGTTGATCTATTTTTGTATGATTAGTTTTATTGTGCTAATAACGATTAAATATTATAAATATGTGCATTCTTATTGCTTCTTATGTTGAGGTTTCATTAGCTATCTGTGCATACAATCAGGTAAAATTCCTTAAGTTTAATAAGTCATGCATGAGCAAAATAGCTTCAGAAACAAATATTGAACAACAAACATGTACAGTGCAGCAAACCATCAAAGAGACACATTAACACAGTGTTTTGATGAAAAATTTCACCCCTCCTGGGCTACATCTCCTTGGTCCAACTTCCATGGCTTAGGCCTCTGTATTAGCTCAATGTAGAAAAAAATATGTTTACAAATCTCTATGACCCCTGATACCTACACCAATGTGTTCATAATGTCCAAATTAGCCAAAAATGACTATTAGATCTCTGAAAACTGACTCTGGCTTATCTGGTCATGACCTCCTTCCGTCATGGCCCTAGGCTTCCCTGAACTTTCCTGTGGAAAAATCACCTATAGAAGTCTTCTATTGCCTCTGAAACATGTACCAATGTATTCAAAATTTCCAAATTAGCCAAGAACACCTCCTTCTGAGCTCAATTTGGTCGAAAATTGTACAAGATATGCTTCATTCAATTTTTTCTTAGGGAACCCCAGTAAAACTGGAGAAGACTCGAGTTAGCACCACCAAAATTGACAGTCCCGCCAAATTTGGCACTCCTCCGAAACTGCCACCAACCTTAACAATGGATTAATTAATGCTAAGCCCAAATTAGTGGCGCTAATCGCGCTTAACTATTTGGCGTTGGCCCAAGGTTTCAGAGCATGGTTGTATGGAGAGGGGGTTGGCTCCCTCCTTTCCCGTCATCGACATTAAATATAATAACGTGGCCCAGGTTTGACAAACCCGCCGCTTTGGTCCATTGGTAAAGTATTGGAGTTGGGAGTGGGAGGTCACTGGTTCGACCTGCGCTCCGCCCATCCCTTAACACATTTTATCACCAAAAAATATATGCAAAACCTTTGGGAAATAAAGTTCGAACTTGACCATATGTATGTGGATTTTGAATATAGTTTGGAATATTTAATATCTAATATATATATATATATATATATATATATATATATATATATATATATATAGATATATATATATATATATATATATATATATATATATATATATATATATATATATATATATATATATATATATATATAATTTCCACATAATATTCACCATGAACCATAATTCCACCTTGGAGGACATTGGGAAATTCCACCTTCACACAACCAAACTAGTGAATCCTGAAATGGCACCTGTCACAACTTCATTGGGAAAAAACTGAAGAAAATTCTCATCATGCTGACTGTACTACCATGTCATCATTCTGTCTTGTTCTACAATTTTTTTAGTTGTTTAGGAAAACGAACAGCAAGCATTTTCTCCCTCATCTAGACTTGGTTTTCAGTGAAACAAATTACATTGCGATTGTCTTGACGAGACAGATGCAGTGATATAGGTCTCGAGCCAATCTGAGAACTTTGATTTTTGAGCTAAATACTGAGCACCTGATCACCTGTTTCCAATCACAAACAACATAAGAGAACCATGCACATGAAGCAATTGACAAGTATATTTTTATAAATATGAAGTTGAAATTAGCACAGCAAAACTAACATTTAGCTATAGATCAAGTTGGTATTAGATCAAAGGTTTATTTGCTTGATTTCTTAAGATTTGTGCAAGGATAATTAACAGTTTCCAAGTTTATGTGATAGCAACTTCAATAAGTGATGTCTCTAATCTCTCTTCCTTAGCAAGATTCTTTGATGAAGAGATGTTGTAGGAGTTTTTCATCATGAGAGATATGGTGCAAGAGATGATTGAAGATAGGAAGGAGAACATTATACTTCAAGAGGAGTTGATGGCCATGAAGGAGGAGAAGCAAGAGCTTCTTGAAAAGATGCATGAGATGGAGATTTTACTCCATGATGCCAAGGACACCCTAGCCAAGTATGTGCATGAACATGAGGTATGAAATTCAATTTTATCTTCAATTTCCTCTCAAAATGAATGTTTTGGTGCTTTTGAAAGACACACTAGAGGAATAGGGTCCAAATTGTTGATGAAAATGGGCTATGAAGGTAAAGGGTTAGGCACACATGCACGAGGCGTAGTTGAGCCAATTGTTGTTGAGGAAAGGCATAGGTATTTGGTTCTTTGTTATGGACAACATGATGGAGAATGCTCCAAAACCAAGGAGTCACATGAAAGTGTTCCAAGAAGGAATTTCAATACATGTTCATACCCTCAAGCTGGTGAAGTTTGTGTTCATGAGGAATGCAAAAGTTTTATACCCACTTTGCAATAAGATGTTCATAATCATGCAACTAGTGGAAAGGGAAAACAAGAGGATATTGAAAGCTCTAAGGTCATTGAAACCATTGTTGGTATTCCAAAGAGAGCCACTACCTCATCAAATTCACCTCCTCAAAAAGGCGACAAAGGTGAATGTGAAAGATATAAATCTACCTTTAATCAAGTTTCTTTTGATTATGATAAACATGGTAAATCTTCACATAAGAATTGGAGAGAATTTACGTGTACTTTTTGTGATTTGAATAACCATAATGTTTCAAGATGTTGGAAGAAAATGGGCACATACAGAAAACTTTCAAAACAAAAGTGACAAAAAACCAGAGGTCCAATGGATAATGGAAACCATGTTGCAAAGAAAATGCAATTGCTTTTCACTCATTGCCGTAAGCAAGGTCATCTCATAAACAAATGTTGGACTTTGTATCCAACAACTCATCCACGGCATTTGAAGAAGGTGGAGAGAGACTTTGGCAAAGATGGAAAAGAGGATTCCATAATTGATGTGGGTCAAGATGATTCACAAGAGACATAGTTACCGATCAAACAGGAACTATTACCTCAAAACGGGTACTCTAGTCCAAAAACCCCCAAAAAACATGAAAAAACAACCAAAAATGAAAATTGTTTATGCCAGAACAATGTTTTTTTAGGGTAATTTTCAACATTTTTTTTAAATGGAAGTAAAAGACATTTTTGCTTTGAAAAATGGATGAAAAAACATCCTTAAAAAAAGTGTTTATTCTGGAATAAGAAAAAAAAATCAGGTTACAATTTTGACATTTTTTAGCAATGGAGTTAAAGAGAAAATATCCAGACTTTGAAAAACTGTAAAATTCCAACAATTCTTGAACATGATGTTAAAGATAAAATATCATGTCTTGAATCCTGATAATTCTAACTATTTCCATACATGTTAAAGATAAAATATCTTGATTCTAAAAAACCATGAAATTATAATTATATAGCATTAAAGATAAAATATCATGACTTAGAAAAACATTAAAATCTTGCCAAATTTTCAACCATGCAATTTAAACCAAAGTTATGACTACAAAAAAATCTCAAGTTTACAAAATATTTCAAGCATGACATTTTGGAAAAAATTTATGACAAAAAACTTTAAAAATGAACACCTAGGAGTAATTTATTCTTTAAATGCTAAATATATAGCGATTTTAAAATCTTAGCCTAAGACAACTCGATACATTACAACAAAAAATTAAAAATCAACCATCAAGTTAACATGCGGTGTAGGTGAACTCGACCCGTTGTAATGAAAACTTAAAGACCAACCATGAAATTGATACATTGTGGGGGCAGACTCGATTCATTATAACGAAAATTTTAAAATCAACTATCAAATTGCACATAATGGGTTCGAGTTGCTAGACAAGCATCGACATGGGCCATGTAGAAAAAAAAAAAAAAACAAAACAAAACAAAACAAAACAAACAAACAAATAAAACAAAAACAAAAACAAAAAACAAAACAAACAAATAAAACAAAAATAAAAATAAAAATTCAAATATTGAAAAAAAAAAAATTAAAAACACACACACAAATAATACAATGGTGGAACCCTAACCCTAGGGTTTGTTACAGGGACGTTTACCCATGGCGACTAGCGTTTTGGGCGTTTGGGTTATGGGAGCACTGACGGTCTGATCATCGACAGCGGTTTCGGGTTTCACGGAGCATTTTTTTACTCTGCGGTCCCCTCCTGGTTTCACTGGCGCACTGACCCCTCCTACCTTTCCGCCGGTCGGCCCCCCGATCGATTCCTGTTTTGGCTTTCTCTGCACCGACAGTCAGCATGGGAGATGAAGACTTGGTTGACTATGAGGCGGACCCCACGCCTCACCAAGACATCTGGGCTCATCCAAAGAGGCCTCATATGATCCCGCGGAGTGTTGCACTGGGCTACGAGACAGGTGCTTCGTCTCTGCAGCCGCACTTGTCGCATACAGGGAAGAACAAATCTCCAGTCTTCACCCTAGCGGACTCCTCGCCACTTGATTGCCCGCCCCTATCCCCTGCGACGGTTCAGTTATTGGGTTCATGCTTTCAGAACTCGCCTTCTCTCGACGCTCCGCTCCAGTTTCAAAATCGCCCTGCATTACCTCCGCCCCCTCCGCCTCCGCCTCCATCAAGCTCACAATCACCCTCTGTTTCCTTTATGCCGCAGGCCCAACAGCCCTCCCTCCGCCCCTCCGTATCCCTTCTCCCTGGCACTAGCAACTCGGTTCCTCGCTCTCCGATTCGCTCGGGCTGCTTCACTACCCCGCCGCTACCGGTTCGATCCGCTGGCTCCGCACAGCATAGCTCTACTGACCCTTGCCGTAAACTTCTAAAGGAGATTCCCTTTGGCAAGCGCTCAGAGAAGGTGACAAAAGGCAGATGCCTTCGAGCAATTGATTCGGATTTCAACATCAATTTTGGGCCTGAAGCACCGCTGCCGGACGTGATGGATGCTGCTCGCAAGGTCCTGGTCGGTAGGGTCCGTGGACGCACCTACACTGTGGAACGACTCAAGCTCTGGGTGGAGGAGATATGGGGCTCATTCTTTAAAGAACTTCCAGATATTATGGTTCTCACGAGGGGCTGGTTCGCCTTACATTTCCATCGACCCGAATATACCCAGTGGATCCTCTCTCAGTATTGGCACATTGAGCTAGCTCCAGTCATGCTCAAGCGGTGGGATCCCCTCTTCGACCCGGAACGAGAACAATTGGGGGCTGGACCCATTTGGGTTCGCCTACCTGGTCTGCCATGGCAATTTTGGACCCCGTATGCCTTTAAGAGAATTGGGGACACTCTAGGTACTTACCTGGAGCACGACAGATCTTATGAGAAAACGGGCATCAGGACAATGGCTCGAATACTAGTCCACTTGGATACCAGACCAGGGTTAGAGGAAAAAATCACCCTGCACCACAGCCATGTCTCTCGCAAACAGCTACTAGACTACGAAGGCGTTCCCTTCCGCTGTCGAAGATGCCATAAAATTGGCCATCTCTATAAGGATTGTCCACTGAATTCGGGGGTGACTTCTGAGGATACCAAAGGACCTCGTCAGCAGACCACTGTGGAACAAAATGCTGGAGATAACATACCAACGGAAGGCGAGCAGGCACAACAGGAGACTCCATCCAAGAAGACGGGTGATAGCGCTAAAAAGAACGCTCGAAGGAAGGCATCATCTACACCAGGACCGCCGCGTACTCGCTCCAAGACTGCTGAGGCTGCTCCTAAGCCGGCGGAGGCTGCACCTACTCATCCGGGTAATGCTTCCACTCCCATCTGTTCTCACTTTTTCTCTGATGATATGCAATCATTTGTGAACTCTTCTTTGCGGACCTCCCACTCAGAAATTGTCTCCCTCCCCTCCATCCTTTGCACCATTGCCCCACCTCCACCCACTTTCTCTACCACTCCTCCCTCTCACAACCTGGTATTGGGCTGTCCTGACTCCCCCTCCTCTCCGGTCGGATCCGGTTCTCATCACTATCATCTGAGGCCCCGAGCACGGTCTAGAATTCTGGGCCTGGGATCATCCCCTGGTCGTCATCGCAAGCAAAAGCGAGGCAGACCTTCTCATATCTCTTCAGCAAAGCTAAATGTTGTTGCGGATGTTGCCATGGGGCGACAGTTTACTATTGAACGGGCACTTAGAGCTATTGAGCCCCTGACCTGCGGTTCCCCATGATCTGGCTCTCCTACAACTGCAGGGGACTAGCCAACCCCAAAAAATGACTGGCTCTGAAAAGACTCTTGCATGAATCTAGATGTGATATCATTTTCCTTCAGGAAACACTCTGCACTTCCGAGGTGGCGGTGCGAAGTCTACAAGCTATGCTCCCTGGCTGGGTTTTACATGGATTGGATGCGTGTGGTCGATCTGGCGGACTGCTCATTGGAATAAACCCCAGAAAAAGCAGGCCACTCTCTGTTTGGGGGGGTAGTGGCTTCCTCGGTATGGACATAATCATGGGTGACCTGGGCATCCCAATCAGAATTATTAATATTTATGGGCCTAATCAGAATAGACTACCATTTTGGCAAAACTTCCTAAATGGCAACCATATCACTCAGAATACAGTGATAGGGGGCGACTTCAACTTCTCATTGGGGGTTGGAGAATCCTGGGGTCATCATGCACAGTGCGATCCTATTGCGGATCAAATGAACATGTTATTAGATGCACATCATCTAGTGGATATCCCCATGAACAAGAAGCTTCCCACTTGGCACAATCAGCGTACAGGAGAGGCTGCTCTGGGGCGGCGATTAGACAGATATATGATGCATGAGGAATTGATACAGTTGTTCCCCTTATACAGACAATGGGTCAGCACTGGGGGTCTATCAGATCACCACCCGATTCTACTTCAGATCAGTGACAAAAAATCAAAGCCGCGCTCCCCCTTTAAATTCTTTGCTGGATTTCTCCAAGAGCCGGAATACATCAAGCTGGTCACGGATTTCTGGGCATCACAACCCCCGCTGAGGGATCAGAGGAAAGCGATGGATTTCTGTGATAGACTAAAGATGCTCAAAGTAATGACCGAGACCTGGGCGAGATCAAAGCGGAACAGAGATGAACAGATACTGAAGGATACTGAAGAACAGATAGCTCTATTGACTGATGAGAGAGGGGCTGGCTATCAATCCGACGATTCCAAAACACTACTAAGCCAGTTGCTTGGGCAAAAATCAAAGATATTACAAGAAAAGGAGGAGCTATGGAGACTTAAAAGCAGAGCCATTTGGCTCAAAGCTGGGGACAGTAATACAAAATACTTTCACAACCTTGCCAATGGTAGAAAGGCATCAAATACCATTTGGAAGCTACCAAGGGAACCAGATGGATGGGCTACCACACACCAGCAACTTGCTAGTTTGGGGGTAACACACTTCAAGCGACTATTCACGGCGCCGAATGTTGTCAATCTTCCAGACATCATCAGTCTTGCAGGAAAGTTTCCTCGGTTTGTTGGACAGGAAGACATTGAAGACCTCAGTCAACCGGTCACTATACAAGAGCTGGAAAGTACCCTCAAATGGTTTAAGAAAGATAAGAGTCCGGGGCCAGATGGCTGGCCAGTGGAGTTCTACCTGGCTTTTTATGATCTGCTGGGCGAGGACTTATTGGAAGTCGTTGAGGAGAGCAGGATCACTGGGCACATACATCCGCCTATGAACCAGACCTTCATTGCCTTGATTCCCAAATCTGATGACCCCACATCCTTCAATGATTTTCGCCCTATCTCCCTCTGTAATTGCCTCTATAAAATCATTGCCAAAATCATTGCCAACCGCATTAAACCTATTCTGTCCACACATATATCTGCAGAACAATTTGCCTTTCTCCAAAACCGCCACATCCAAGAGGCCATAGGCACTGCCCAGGAAGCTTTACACTCCATAAAGCTGAAGAACCTCAAAGGTATTTCACTAAAGATCGATCTTGCAAAGGCTTTTGATAAGGTAAATTGGCTCTACCTTAAGATGATTCTTACCCATTTGGGCTTTCCCCATACGCTCATAAACTGGATTATGGGTTGTGTATCTTCTGTCTCCTTTGCCATCCTTATAAATGGTGCAGCCTCTGCCCGCTTTAATATCAACAGGGGTATCAGGCAAGGCTGCCCTCTTTCCCCACTACTCTTCCTTATTGTTATGGAGGGACTGAGTAGGCTCATTGCGGCTGCAAAAAGGAACGGTGACTTCAGCGGTCTCAAAATCACTGAACAGTACTCTCTTACCCATCTACTGTTTGTTGACGACATTTTAATCTTTCTCAATGGAAGTGTCCGAGACATCATCGCATTAAATGATATTCTACTACTCTTCTGTAAAGCCACGGGCATGGAAATCAACAGGGACAAATCCACCAGATCCATGATGAGATGCACACAACAGGAAACTCAGCTGGCGATCCAGTACTTCCCCTTCTTGGAAAGTAACTTGCTGGAAGGCATCAAATACCTTGGTTTCAGATTAAGGCCGGATGGATATAAATCTGAACACTGGTCATGGCTCATAAATAAAATTGAAAAAAGGATCATCTGCTGGCAACATCGACTACTGTCAAAAGCTGGTAGACTACTGTTGATCAAATCTGTACTCGAGGCTACCCCAGTCTACTGGATGTCCCTCACATGGATCCCAAAAGGCATCCTTCAAAAAATTCAACAAATCTGCAACAGGTTCCTGTGGAATGGCAATAAAAAGGGAAAGATTTTTGCTTGGACAAGATGGTCCCTCGTTTCCATGCCAAAGAGATGGGGAGGGTGGGGTCTAAAATCTCTCTCAGAATTCGCACAAGCGTTAACAGCGAAACAGGGCTGGTCACTCCTCAAGATGGACAGTTTATGGGCGGAAGTAATACACCAAAAATATATTTGGCCCTCCAACATCATTGAATGGCTTCGCAGACCCACTTGGAACCACCAGGGCATATCCGCGATCTGGAGGGCCACACTAAAAGCTATGCCACTCATCCGAGATAACCTTCTATGGAAAATTGGCAATGGAGCACAGGTCCGTATAGGCTTAGACCCTTGGCCTGGTTCAGGGAACGCACACCTTCTGCCGGAAGGTTTGATCCGACATCTCAACAACGGGGGCATAAAATATCTGGCACAGATTGGTGATCCTCAACGATCAACTATCTTCACACAGGCATGGGTCACGGATCGTCAGTGGCACCTGTCAGATGAATGGACTGAATATTGGCAAGGATACATTCAGGCACTTACCGAATCACACATCAAGCTTCATGAGGAGGAAGATGAACTAATATGGGCACCTGCTAAATCTGGTATTTATGCACCAAAGCTTGGCTACTTAAAGCTTATCGAAGCCAAGAAACCTGACATACAAAAAAACTGGTGGAAAGATATCTGGCAACTACAAGCACAGCCACGGGCCAGACTTCTAATGTGGAACATTATAGCAGACAAGCTACCTACAGGCGCCATTCTCAAAAATCGGGCTTTCGCTGGACCTACTTGGTGCGTACTCTGCAGAAAAGAGGAGGAATCAACGCCCCACCTATTCCTTACCTGCGAGGTCACAAAGGATATATGGCAGCAGGTCACACAGGCCCTCAACATAACCACAGTCTGGCACGCTGCAGATATACCCACAGCCTGGGATCAGTGGTGGACTGCGGTGGCTTCTGAAAAGGCCAGGAACTTACCGCTTGTGGTGTCCTGGTTCATTTGGAACAAGCGTAATGCCATAATTTTTGAGGATTACAGGGTCAACTGGCAACTACTTCCGCCATCCATTTGCGCGGCATACACGGAAATCTCATTTGAAAATAAAATTAACACACCCAGGAATATCTTGCCTGAAAACATCAACAGGGATATGCCTTGGGCGTATTTCGACGGGGCAGCACCATTGCAAGGTTGTGGGGGGGGTATATTACTTCATCTAACAGAAACACATTATTTTCACCTGAGATTGGGACTCGGCCCGGGTACCAATAACCATGCTGAGCTTATTACACTGAGACATCTTCTATACTTTGCTCTATCCAAAAACTGTCGACAAATACAAATCTTTGGGGACTCAAAGATTGTGATTGATTGGGCAAATAATAAATCTATCTGTCATGCATATTCTTTGAAACACATCTTGGAAGAAATTGTTTTTTTAAAAACACATTTTGACCAGATCACTGTTTCTCACATCTACAGGGAAAGAAATGCAACTGCTGACCGGCTCTCGAAAGAAGCGGCGGATCGCCCTCTAGGAGACTGGCTGATTGAAGAATACAATCCAGAGGGGATGCACAGATTCTATCATCGTCCATATATTGACGGCCTGCAACAGGGGGACAACCTCCCCATCTAAAAATTTTGATCTACATGTCTTTATTTTTGTATATAACAGCGCAGTACTGATCGGCTCTATACTTTATTTCACTGCATGAGGGCTCATATACCTCAAAACTCTGTTTATTTATGGTTTTTGTGAGATACTGTTTTATATTTTGACGGATACAGAACCACCGTATCCTCAGTGGGACTTACAGGATGTTTATTTGTAAAATTTTTGAACAGTGGTAAAACCACACTACTGCATATGCCTTGGCATCAACAGCATGTAATCTCTATTATTTCTCTTTAATAGAAATTACGAACTCTATTTTCCTCGGAAAAAATACAAAAGAAAACAAAATTTTTAATATTGATAGAAAGAACACAAAAAATAATAAAAAGAAAACAAATTTCAAATATTAAAAAAAAAAAACAATAAAAAACACAAAAATAATACAAAAAGAATCAAATATTATGAAAAATTCAAAATAGTAAAAATAACACAAAATTAATACAAAAGACACCAAATATTCAAATATAGAAGAAAAAAACAAAAACAAAAACATAATTAAATAGGGAATCCATACAGGTGAGGATGGTTTTAGATAGAGGATGAATGACCTGTTGAAGAGTTTTGAGAACCCAACGTTTCGGACTACCAAGTGAGTCCATCATCAGGGGACGCGACAATAGATAATCTTCAATCTTTATGATGTATCCATGAGCTGGGTTTAGGGCATATATATCTAGGTTATTAAAAAATGATGTGAGAAATTAGGTCGGCCAATGTATTTATTAATTTATTTAAATATTTTATTTTTTATTTATTTATTATTATTATTTATTATTATTATTATTATTTTAATTCAAAAATTAATTGTTTTGAATAATGATTTACTTACTTTATTAATAAGTTTAAATTAATTAATTATTTATTTATTTATTTATTAGTTATATTTAATTATTTGTTTATTCTGATTATTAAATTATTATTAATTTTTTTTATTCATTATAATTTCTTTATTCTATTTTAATTTTTTTAACTTTTAATTTAATTATATATTTTAATAAAAATTTTGATGAAAATATGTATCTATATATGATTATTGTTGTTATTATTATATATATATATATATATATAATTTAACTTGATTAATTAATTAATTAATTAATTAATTAATTAATTAATTAATTAATTAATTAATTATTTGTTATATTTAATTATTTTTTTTATTAAATTATTATTAATTTTTATTTATTTTAATTTTTTTATTCTATTTTAATTTTTTTACTTTTAATTTTTTAATTTAATTATATATTTTAATAAAAAAGTTTGATATATATATATTTTAATTTAATTTGATTAATTAATTATTTATTTATTTATTAGTTATATTTAATTATTTGTTTATTCAGATTATTAAATTATTATTAATTTTTTATTTATTATAATTTATTTATTCTATTTTAATTTTCTTTAACTTTTAATTTAATTATATATTTTAATAAAAATTTTGATGAAATATGTATCTATATATGATTCTTGTTATTTTATATATATATATATATATATATATATATATATATATATATATAGATATAAAATTTAACTTGATTAATTAATTAATTAATTAGCCCCAAGGGATAGCTCAAATGGTCGAGTTCCCGTTGCTAAGCACTTTCCCAGTTGGGAGGTCACGGGGTCAAATCTCCTCGACACCCTCGGGGTTAGGCCTGATATGGCCGACCGGCAGATCCCTTCGGGTGGAACTGCCTCGCTTCTCTACGTGGACGTAGCGGCCACTCATTGAGTGCCCGTGAACCACATTGAAAAAAAAATAAAATTAATTAATTAATTATTTATTTATTTATTTGTTATATTTAATTATTTTTTTTTATTAAATTATTATTAATTTTTATTTATTTTAATTTCTTTATTCTATTTTAATTTTTTAACTTTTAATTTTTTAATTTAATTATATATTTTAATAAAAAAGTTATATATATATATATATATATATATATATATATATATATATATATATATATATATATATTTAATTTAATTAATTATTTATTTATTTATTTATTTATTTATTTATTTATTAGTTATATTTAATTATTTGTTTATTATGATTGTTAAATTATTATTAATTATTTATTTATTTTAATTTCTTTATTCTATTATAATTTTTAATTTAATTATATATAAAAAAGTTTTATGAAATATGTTTCTATATGATTATTGTTATTATTATTATATATATATATATATATATATATATATATATATATATAAATTTAATTAATTAATTAATATATGATTAATTAATTTATTACTGCTTTATGATTTGATTAGACCAATGAATTAATGCTTAAGGAGGATGGTTATAATGATAGTTAGTTAGTTTTTTTTTTTTTTTTTTTAGAGGAGGGAAAAGGTTAATCTGAGTGGTTGTTTTTTAGGATTTCTAGTAAAGGTTTCCAAGCGTTACTCAATTTAATCCATCATCACGGTTAAAGTTGTTTTTCCTTTTTTCTATTTCAATGGCTTCTTTAATTTTTCTTTTAAGACAGTGTTCTTCTTTTCTAACAAGTTTGGCTTTTTCCATGCAGATGTAATGAGAGGAAGAGTGAACATGTTCAGCTAAGGCTGATTTAGAGATTCTTTCTCTTCTTAAGTCAGCAGTGTGTTCTTTAATTCTAATATTAAGAGATCTACCTGTTTCACCCATGTATTCCTTGCCGCATGAGCAAGGAATCACATAAACACCTTTCTGAAGGTTAGGGTTTATGGGATCTTTAACAGAGTTGAATAATTGTTTGATGGTGTTAGCTGGGGTGAATGCTACATTAATGTTATGTTTATTGAGAACTTTAGTAATTTTATCTGTTGTACCTTTTATGTACGGAAGGGAGACCTTAGGAGTTGATAAATTTTGATTATTAATATTATTGTTATTTTTCTTAAGGGATAGGTGCATAGCTTTCTTTATGGTATTTCTATTATAGCCATTTAGCTCAAACACTTTGTGAAGATGGTTGAGTTCATTGTTTAAATGGTTAGGATTAGATATCCTTACTGCCCTAGTGGTTAAGGTCCTAATGATGCCAATCTTCTGTTTAGGGTGGTGATGGGAATTTGCATGTAGATATCTTTCTGTATGAGTTTTCTTTCTATAGACCTGGAAACCAAGAGACCCTTCTCTTTTAGTTAGAAGGACATCAAGAAAGGGAAGTTGGTTGTTGCTTTCAATTTCAATGGTGAATTTTATATGGTCAGAGAGGCTATTTAAATGATTGAGGAATAGGTCAAGCTTTTCTTTTCCATAACTCCACTTAGCAAATATGTCATCTACAAACCTTTTCCATTCTTCAGGGGTGTATGGAAATGACATAAGAGCCTTCCGTTCAAAGTGCTCCATAAAGATGTTGGCAATTATGGGGGATAGAGGAGAACCCATAGCCACCCCATGAGTTTGTTCATAAATTATTCCTTTGAAGCTGAAGTACGAAGATTTCAAGCATAGCTCCAAAAGATCCACAGTTTCTTTATCAGTGAGGTTTCTCATGATCTCAATGGCTTCATCAATAGGAATCATGGTGTAAAGGGATACAATGTCAAAGCTGACCATAAGATCTTCATCTTTCATTTCTATGTTATTTATCCATTGAACAAACGAATAGGAGTCTTTAATATAAGAAGGGGTATTACCAGATAGGGGTCTAAGCTTTTTAGCAAGGTATTTTGCGAGCAAGTAAGTCGGGTATTAACTATAGGTCTGAGAGGTATGTTAGGTTTATGGACTTTAGGAGCCCCATAGATTCTAGGAATAATGGAACTGCTAGGAATGATTTTCTTTTTAGTGGCATCATCTAAGGATGATTCCTTGATTTTCTTAATTACATCACGCATGATTTTCTCACTAGGATCTTTGTTTATTATTTTATAGCAACCACTATTGTTTAGATGATCTTCCATTTTATTGTCATAATCACTTCTATTCATAATCACCGTTGCGTTGCCCTTGTCAGCCTTTAGGATGACTATGTTTTTATTATTTCTAAGGGTGTTTAAGGCTCTTTTCTCTTCTAAGGAAATGTTAGATGAAGGAGGTTTTGCAGTTCTCAGGATTTTTGCAATATCTTGTCTAATTTCTTCACTTTCAGCTATATCTAGGTTTTTTATGGCTACTTCGATATTACTGATAACCTCTTCTATTGGAATTTTATTAGGGGTTATGGCAAAATTCGGCCCTTTTTTTAAGATGGATTCAGCTGCATGATCTAGGATGATGTCTGATAAGTTAATAACTAGGGCTTTGTTAGATGTCATGATTAGATTGTGATGAGGGTTTTGCGTTTTTAAACTGGTGGAAGGGTTATTAGCGAAGTTTTCTGTTTTATCCATATTATTATTTATCACAGCGTTTTTTGACCTGTTGGTTATGTTGCCGTGCCTACCTATTATACCACTGCTGCTTTTATCCTGAGTCACAGCCACGTTTCTTTCCATCGTATTGCTACCTTGACTGCTCCCAACCTGACTTGTAACAGTGCGGTTCAAAGGTTTAACCGTTGTAACTTGTGTTGAAGAATGCGTCAGACTGTGCTTTGAATTTATGATACAATTCCGTTCTGCACTGTTTAAAGATTCAGGACTGTATACCTGCACCAGCGAATCCATAGTCTCAGGCTCAAGACCGGATTGTGTTCTGGATGAGTGGATTGTGCTCATTTGTGAGTCGGTTTGCAAAGGAGACTGCGCCAACGAGTTATTGCCACTTCTATTCATCATCAAGGCAGTGTTGTTTATAGGCACGATTGTTGAAGATTGCGAGTCATGAACAGGTGCCGCTGAATTATTAATTTGTGGCATCGAATCTATTTCTGAGTTTTTGCTAATACAACCAATATTCACTGCGCTGTTTATCTTTGATATAGCTTGATTGCTATCAGGAACGGAATTGTCAACCAGCGTGTCTTGCGGTATAGCTTGATTGCTATCAGGAACAGAATTGTCAACCAGCGTGTCTTGCGGTATTTGTATTCTGGAGGAACCATTAAGATTGTAGTTCTGAGGAATCTTTGAACGAGCGCACAGGTTGTGATCTTCACCATTATTGCGTAAATTGTTTAACTTTCTTAGTTTCTTGATATTGTCTTTCATTAACCATTTGTCAGCTCTTATGAATGTAATTGCATCCAGTGATTGCCAAAAATCCTTTCTAAGATGCGCGGAAAGGTTCAGATGCGCAGAAAGAAGTTTCTCAGAGGTTTTTATTAATTTGGATCTGACCCATTTGATTTCATTTCTCACCAGGGTATCACTTAATTTTGTGAAACTGGATAGATTTCTGAACCGAAGAGGATGTTTACAGATAGCAAATTTAGGGATGACCTTGTCATCTCTACACTTTTTAAGAAAATTCATATTAGAAATGAGTTTAGCTCTGGACAATCTTAATTTTTCGAAATCTGCTGCGCTATCCATCATATCCCTTCCATGGTAGGATTTGATGTTGTTAAATAGGGAATCCATACAGGTGAGGATGGTTTTAGATAGAGGAGGAATGACCTGTTGAAGAGTTTTGAGAACCCAACGTTTCGGACTACCAAGTGAGTCCATCATCAGGTGACGCAACAATAGATAATCTTCAATCTTTATGATGTATCCATGAGCTGAGTTTAGGGTATATATATCTAGGTTATTAAAAAATGATGTGAGAAATTAGGTCGACCAATGTATTTATTAATTTATTTAAATATTTTATTTTTTATTTATTTATTATTATTATTATTTATTTTTTTATTTTTTTTTTAATTCAAAAATTAATTGTTTTGAATAATGATTTACTTACTTTATTAATAAGTTTAAATTAATTATTTATTTATTAGTTATATTTAATTATTTGTTTATTCTGATTATTAAATTATTATTAATTTTTTTTATTCATTATAATTTCTTTATTCTATTTTAATTTTTTTAACTTTTAATTTAATTATATATTTTAATAAAAATTTTGATGAAAATATGTATCTATATATATATATATATATATATAAAATTTAACTTGATTGATTGATTGATTGATTAATTAATTAATTAATTATTTATTTATTTATTTATTTATTTATTTATTTATTTATTTATTTATTTATTTATTATATTTAATTATTTTTTTTATTAAATTATTATTAATTTTTATTTATTTTAATTTCTTTATTCTATTTTAATTTTTTTATTTTTTATTTTTTTAATTTAATTATATATTTTAATAAAAAAGTTTGATATATATATATATATATATATATATATATATATATATATATATATATATATATATAATTTGATTAATTAATTAATTATTTATTTATTAGTTATATTTAATTATTTGTTTATTCAGATTATTAAATTATTATTAATTTTTTATTTATTATAATTTCTTTATTCTATTTTAATTTTCTTTAACTTTTAATTTAATTATATATTTTAATAAAAAAAATTATGAAATATGTATCTATATATGATTCTTGTTATTATTATATTGGGGCTGCAGCATCTCCAGAGAATCATGGAGGAAGATTGAGCAAATCCAGAAGCGTTTTATAACTTATACCCTGAAAATTAAAAGTAATACACCCTATCCTATTCTCCTTATAGAAGCAGGTCTTTCTTCTATTGAGAGCCTAGCTATGCTCAGGTTTCTGATGTACAAGCACAAGCTCAATAACATAGACAATCATAGACTTCCTAAGCTAGCTTTAAATTCCAGCCAAAATCACCTAAGGCTTAACCGAGGATGGCATAAGGACACAAGGGCCTGGTTAAACTATTGGGAGATCAATGAGAATGATGCTTTGCAAAACATAAATAACATTAAAGATATTGTTACTTCTAAGTTCAAAGAAAAATTGTGGTGTGAGAAAGATTTAGCGTCTAAAAGAAAATTAAGTTATTATAAGAAGGTCATCAACCCCACCCTTGAAGATCAAAAGTATCTCTCTATTCTAACTAGCTCAAAAAAGAAAATTAATATAGCAAAGATTAGAACGAATTCTCATGAGCTCCATAGTGAAACTGGCCGCTGGGCAGTTCCTAAAACACCATGGATGGAAAGGATCTGCCATATTTGTGAGAATAGGAGCATCGAGGATGAAAACCACTTCCTCTTAGAGTGCCCTGCATACAACCACATTAGATCTCAATTTCACAACCTTTGTTACAATACTGACCTTCCTAGCCTTTTACAATGCCAAAATTATAGTGAACTCGGGAGGCTTCTCTCCAAGCTTTTTGAGCATAGGAATAAAATCTTAAATCAAAATAAATAATTTGTCTTTTTAGGTCCGATAGATCATTATTTGGTCTCAGCGGACGTTAACCATCATCATCATCATCAATTTAACTTGATTAATTAATTAATTAATTATTTATTTATTTATTTATTTATTTGTTATATTTAATTATTTTTTTTTATTAAATTATTATTAATTTTTATTTATTTTAATTTCTTTATTCTATTTTAATTTTTTAACTTTTAATTTTTTAATTTACTTATATATTTTAATATTATATATTTTTTAATTTAATTAAATTAATTAATTGTTATATTTAATTATTTGTTTATTATGATTGTTAAATTATTATTAATTATTTATTTATTTTAATTTCTTTATTCTATTATAATTTTTAATTTTTAATTTTTAATTTAATTATATATAAAAAAGTTTTATGAAATATGTGTCTATATATGATTATTGTTATTTTATATATATATATATATATATATATATATATATATATATTAATTTATTTAATTAATTAATTAATTAATATATGATTAATTAATTTATTACTGTTTTATGATTTGATTAGACCAATGAATTAATGCTTAAGGAGGATGGTTAAGAGGAGTTTTATAATGATAGTTAGTTTTTTTTTTTTTTAAGAGGAGGGAAAAGGTTAATCTGAGTGGTTGTTTTTTAGGATTTCTAGTAAAGGTTTCCAAGCGTTACTCAATTTTAATCCGTCATCAAGGTTAAAGTTGTTTTTCCTTTTTTCTATTTCAATGGCTTCTTTAATTTTTCTTTTAAGACAGTGTTCTTCTTTTCTAACAAGTTTGGTTTTTTCCATGCAGATGTAATGAGAGGAAGAGTGAACATGTTCAGCTAAGGCTGATTTAGAGATTCTTTCTCTTCTTAAGTCAGCAGTGTGTTCTTTAATTCTAATATTAAGAGATCTACCTGTTTCACCTATGTATTCCTTGCCGCATGAGCAAGGAATCACATAAACACCTTTCTGAAGGTTAGGGTTTATGGGATCTTTAACAGAGTTGAATAATTGTTTGATGGTGTTAGCTGGGGTGAATGCTACATTAATGTTATGTTTATTGAGAACTTTAGTAATTTTATCTGTTGTACCTTTTATGTACGGAAGGGAGACCTTAGAAATTAAAATAAATAAAGAAATTAAAATAAATAAATAATTAATAATAATTTAACAATCATAATAAACAAATAATTAAATATAACAAATAAATAAATAAATAGATAAATAAATTAAATTAAAATATATATATATATCAAACTTTTTTATTAAAATATATAATTAAATTAAAAAATTAAAAGTTAAAAAATTAAAATAGAATAAAGAAATTAAAATAAATAAAAATTAATAATAATTTAATAAAAAAAAGATAATTAAATATAACAAATAAATAAATAATTAATTAATTAATTAATTAATTAATTAATCAAGTTAAATTATATATATATATATATATATATATATATATATATATATAATAACAAGAATCATATATAGATACATATTTCATAAAAAAATTTATTAAAATATATAATTAAATTAAAATTTAAAGAAAATTAAAATAGAATAAAGAAATTATAATAAATAAAAAATTAATAATAATTTAATAATCTGAATAAACAAATAATTAAATATAACTAATAAATAAATAATTAATTAATTAACTAATTAATCAAATTAAATTAAAATATATATATATATATCAAACTTTTTTATTAAAATATATAATTAAATTAAAAAATTAAAATAGAATAAAGAAATTAAAATTAATAAAAATTTAATAAAAAAATAATAATTAAATATAACAAACAATTAATTAATTAATCAAGTTAAATTATATATATATATATATATATATATATATATATATATATATTTTCATCAACATTTTTATTAAAATATATAATTAAATTAAAAGTTAAAAAAATTAAAATAGAATAAAGAAATTATAATGAATAAAAAAATTAATAATAATTTAATAATCAGAATAAAAAAATAATTAAATATAACTAATAAATAAATAATTAATTAATTTAAACTTATTAATAAAGTAAGTAAATCATTATTCAAAACAATTAATTTTTGAATTAAAAATAATAATAATAATAATAAATAAATAATAAATAAATTATTTAAATAAATTAATAAATACATTGGCCGATCTAATTTCTCACATCATTTTTTAATAACCTAGATATATATACCCTAAACCCAACTCATGGATACATCATAAAGATTGAAGATTATCTATTGTCGCGTCCCCTGATGATGGACTCACTTGGTAGTCCGAAACGTTGGGTTCTCAAAACTCTTCAACAGGTCATTCCTCCTCTATCTAAAAACATAATTGTTTTTTAAAAATAATAACAAGAAATAAAGCATAAAAAAACTTTAAAACATGACTAAAAAAACAACTATAAAGAAAAACAGAGAAAAAAACTATAAAAATGTAAAAAATTAAATTAAATTAATTTATAAATATAAAAAATTAGACAAATAACTAAAAATGATTATTAAAAGAAAACAAAAATAGACATAATTTAACAAACAAAAAAAACATTTTTTTAAATAATATATATATATATATATATAACAAAAAAACAAAAGAATAAAATAAAATAAAAAAGTTAAAAAAATTAATTAAAAAAAAAACGAAAAATAAATTAATAAATAAAAAAATAAATTTGGCCACAAGCAGGGTTGGCCACAGACGAGGAGCAGCTTGCCTCCCCTCCCATGCCCTTGGCCAAATATATATATATATAATTGATTTTTTTATATTAACTTTTTTAATTAATTAATTATTTTTTATTTTTTTTCTTTTAACTTTATTTTTTTATTTTTTATTTTTTTCTATTTTTTATTTTCTTTTCTTTTTATCTTATTTTTGTTTGTTTTCAACTTAAATATTTTTAATTCTTTAATTTTATTTTTAATTTTTTTGTATTTTTCAATTTTTTTTTTATTTTTTTATTTTAAATTTTCTAATTTTTATGATTTTTTTAGTGTTTTAAGTTAAACTTTTTTAATTTATTTATTTTTATTTAAATATTTAATTTTTTTTCAATATTTTTTTATAATTTTGTTTATGTTTTTTTTATTATTATTACTATTATGTAGTTGTATTTTAATTTTTTTTAGCTTAAAAAAATCTTTATTGATGTGTATTTTTTGTTTAATTTTCAAATTTTTACTTTAAATTATATGTTTTTTTGAAATATTTTCCTTTTTTTAATTTACTTTTTTAATATTTTTATTTATTTTTTGTTTTTTTTTTACAATTTAATTTTTTTCCTTACAATTTTCGGTTTTTTTTTTTTTTTTTGAATTTTTTTTTGTCATTTTTTTTTTTTTTTTTTTTTTTTTTTTTTTTTTTTTTTTTTTTTTTACCAACATGAAAATCACAAACATTTAAAAAAATATCGACATACAATAGAAAAGTTAAAGTGTAAAAAATAAGCCCTTTAAACAAAAAGGGTTGATGTTGCATCAACGCTTTTCAAAATCAAGATGAAAATCACTAACATTTAAAAAAAGTGTTCATACTTGATACAAAAATAAAAATAAAAAAAATAGGTGTCAAATTAACACTCTTAAAAAAGGGGTTGATGTTGCATTAGCACTTTCCAAAATCAGTATGAAAATCACTAACATCTAAAAAAAATGTTCATACTTGATACATAAGAAAATTTAAAGTGCCAAAAATATGCTAAAAAAAAGTGTATTCTGGCATCACCACTTTCAAAAATCGAGTATTTTTTTGCTACCTCAAAAAACGGGTACCAGTTCATTTTCTCATTTGACTGGTACCTATGTTAAGATGATATGCAGCTGAAAGAAGTGCCATGGAAATGGTTTGGTAAGAGGTGGTTTGATTTCTTAACCAAACAAGGCTTACATTTCTTTTGTTAATAGATGCAATTCTTTACCTTAAAAATGCATTTCTTTGCCTTATGAATGCATTACGTTTCTGTTAAAAGTATGCTGCAACTTGTATGATGCAAGATGTTGAAAGTGGAGTTCTGTTTGACTCACTTTAATGCAACAAAGAAAACAATTTACGGTTACAAGTTTGTATGTGAATGCTTTTCTTTTGAAAGCATTCTTGATGTTGCATATTTTCGCCAAGAACGTGTGTGAAAGTTGAGTATGTTACTCACTTCATTTGCAGCAAATTTTTCATTCTTGATGTTGCATATTTTCACCATAAAGGTGTGTGAAAGTTGAGTATGTTACTCACTTCATTTGCAACAAATTCGTCATTCTCAATGTTGCATAATTTCACCATGAAGGTGTGTGAAAGTTGAGTATGTTACTCACTTCATTTGCGGCAAATTTTTCAATTCAGCTCTTATGTACCCATACATGTTTTTTGGGCTTATTGTACTTGTGTTTGTACTTGAGGGAGAGTTGAAGAATTGTATACATACATGAGAGTTTGTGTGTGTGAACAATGGAATTGTTTATAGTTTCAATGTGTTTGGATACATGCATAAGTGTCGATTGTTGTAACATGTATGTCACGTCCACTTGGAAGAGTTGATTTTATCTCCAAATATGAAAGGGATTTGTTGATGGATTATTGCATGAGATGTAAAATTCTTATTGTTTAAGCAAAGAATCGTCAAAGTAGTTGTACATGCTTATGTTTGGCTTTCAAGTCAAGTCAGTTATTTGAAGATGATTTTTTGTCGACTTCTTTAGTAAACCATCAACTAACATACTAAGATGGTTTGTACACTAAGATGCAAGAGTACAAGGCGATGTTACATGATGTGACAATTGTTGCCTTGAAGGAGAAAAAGAAGAGGCCATTGATTTGCATTTCTTGCAAAATGTGTTTTTCCATTTAATGGTTGTTTCTTGCCACAAGATGTTGCAGGATTTTGGAAGGTCCATTCTTGAGCAATATGCTCATGCTTAGCCTTCATTCTCAAATCATGACATGAACAACATGTTGAACTAGAGGATGATAGAGACAAGAAGCAAAAGTGGACAAGATGCCAAAAATTTGCAGCCATTGTAGACTGTTGTATGTGTTGACGCCAAGATTCTTAGTGGGAAGGCTATCAGTTTGTATCATTTTTCCAAGCACCAAGGGATCGATGTGGTACATAAAAGGTATTTTGTAGCTAGAAAGTGTCAAGCAAGTGTTGGATTAGGTCAGCGAAAAAGGAGAACAATGTTTGAGGGACATGGCCATTTGCAAGGCAAGACATGTCAATGAACCTAAGTGGTTGTCATGGAGATTTTTCAAGTATAATCAATTGATAGAACTTGGGAAAGATAAGAGTATTTAGCTCTCATCAGATAACTAGCTTTTGTAGGTCCAAAAGCATGTTAATGGAAAGGAGTGATCAGAATTTGGATTAGGGGCAAAAATTAGCTCAAAAACAAAAGTGCTTGGAATTGTACAAAACCTGAACGACCGCGTCCATCTCATCAAAATGATCCCAACACAACTCGTTTCACTCAAAATGGAGTTCGTATGAGCAAGTTAAAGTTCGTTCACTGTTTCACGAAACAAGCAAAATTTTGAAAAGAAAAATTGACTGGGCATCCGTACAGCCCAGTGAGCAAGGGGAATATTCATTGAAATATTCCCTAGAATATTATTTGGAATATTCCCTAGAATATTCCTTGGAATATGCATGTACACGTGGACGAGTCATATATTGACATGTGCCAACACATCATTAGGCAGTAGTGGCTAAGTTGGTCCAATCAGAAGGCGACATGTGGCAAGCCCGGAGGCTGCCACATGCCCCTATAGTGGTATATCAAAATATATTATGGAGGCATCAGGGTTCAACCCTACGACCTCCCCTCCACAGACCAAAGCCTTCCATCATCTCTGCTACATTGGTTCTTAACCATTATAGTGCCACACATTTATTTAACATGTGTTGGTTCAAGGTTAGCGGTTAGGGGAGGGCCAGCCTGCAGGCCAGCCATCCCCATGTGAATGCACCCTGTTAAGTCTAGATTTGCCTCAAGCAAAAAAGACAAGGTTCTAGGTCCACATCAAACCATGCTCAGCCTCGTAGCTAGCCTTATGAGGACAGGAGAGGGCTCTCTCCAGGTCAATCTCAACAAAAGATAGTCAGATGGGGCTTGAGATGACTGATTTAACAACTGATTTTAGGCTAGGTATTAAGTGCAAGGATTTGATTTGAGTTTTAAAGGGTTTTGTTGGAAAAAAGGAACAAGCAAATTTTGGGTCCGGGGATGAGGCCAAATTTTTGCAGAGTTCCGGTTGGGGCAAGGTAGGCAGTAGTTTTGATGCTTTAGATTGAATGAATGGATGGATCAGACCGGTGAGGAGCTAAGGAGGGCAAGAGGGTCTCAAGAGTCCTTTTCAAACAGATGAAAACATGTATAATTAAGCAAAATTTCAAGGCAGAGCACAACAGTCCCATGAATTCTACCTTAACCACTCATTTGTTTAATTGCAAAATAAAAGAGAAGGGAAAATGATACACATAAACATCAATGAACTCACAAATACATAGAGAAAAACACCATCAAAACATAGAGCCACATGGATCCCAACAAGTGCTGCAAAACCCTAGTCTTTCCTTTGCCAAAAATTGCAGAAATGAAATGTACAATAGAGTGCCAAGCAATCCCAAGTATCCAACCTTCTACCAAAATCCAACCCCTACACTATGAAATTCATAAAATATATACATTTTATCATCCTTGTACTAAGGGATTGAGCTCAACCATTTTCTTCAAAATAGAATTAATTACATTAAACTTGGGCCGAATTTCTGAAAATAGGTGTTGAATATGAACTCGTATCTCCTAAACCATAGCACCTGTTACAAAATTGAAATAGGTTTCTGTAGATAAGGTCATGCTGGAGAAAAACCTCTCTCAAATTTGGGAAATTCATTTCCAGTTGCTCGCAATCTGTTCCACAAAATCATCTCTAAAACAGAAAATCATTAAAAATTTAAATCTGTGAAAATGAGCTGTAAAGATCTAGTCACATATCCCAATCCATGACACCTATGAAAAAATTGAAAGATATTTTTTTATATGGCTCTTGATTAATAAAAACCTCCTTGGGTTTTGCAAAATTACTTTCCATCTGTTGCAAAATGGCCCCGCACTAAAATGACTAAAATAGTAAAAAATATGAAAATTTTGCTTTGTTTTAATGTAGGCTCCAAATATCACTGTATATCTCTCACATAGTAGCACCTCACTTTTGAAAAATTCTTTACCATTATTTCAGAAACTGATTTTGTACTAAACTTGTCATTGTGTGTAGAAACTGACCTCAAAACATGCATAACCAAGAATCACTCATTCATTTCTTCTAATCCAGGAACTGGTTACGGGAGTGTGATATACCGTTGGAAAGATTTTTCTGAGCTTCTTCTAATGGACACACTTGTGACATGTCTTGTACTAAACATTATGTGCAAAACATCTAACAAAACCAGACATAGTAAGAGTTCATGTTGATCCCTGGTGACAGGCTGCTAAGACTGGAACTAACATCGGCTCCAATGGGGATGGTAGCTCCTTGGAGGTGCTAAGAACTACAAATCTCTGGAAGGTAGACAGTGCCTCTTCCATTGGGCATGGATAGTCAAACAACTTCAAACCCAAAACAACTCATACCAATCCAAAAACATATACATACTGCAACCTGTAGATAAACAAATACCGGAAACTGAAATGTTGCCTTTGGCAACTTATTTATGTACAAATCTAACCCACTTTGCTGCAAAATTGATAGATCAAGTAATGTTGTAATGCCATATCAACCAATCAAGTAACTGTGACAAGGATGCTGCTTGAAAGTGCTTCAACCATGACACAAATGTAAATGATGACAGCCATACATGCACATAACGAGTCTGGTTATGTAAAAGACAATTTGACTTATCATTCAAACTGAAAAAATACTCCATATATGCGACAATAGGATCAAAGAAACCAGACTTTGTTTGCTGCCCTAACCCTTCAACATAGACTACCAACCCCAAACTGTCAATGCAAACATCCACGAGCAGCTCTATTGTTTCTTGTTTTGAAGGAGGGAGAGTTTCCAAAAACTTTTTGGGATCTCGGAATTCATATGATTGGATCTGATCATTTAAATACTGAATCTCCTTCTCAAATTTTTCAACAACTAACTCAAAGAAACTAGTTTTAGCTTTAGGAGGAAACTTCAGAGATCTCAAACATTGAAGCACGGCAATGAAAAATACTTCATCAATTTCAAAATCCACTAACTTATCTCTAACTTATTTTAAAGCTTCACAAAACACAGGGTCTGCCACATACCCTACCATTTTATTTTATTGCATGAACGGATCAGTGAGCGTTGGAATCTCTGGTTTGAGTTGGAGTCGCCATGTGAATGTTTTAGCCTTCATATGTATCTGACTGCTGTCCACCATCAACAATTAGATCTAACTTGATACATGTACTGGGGAAATTTGCAGGTTAGATATTTCGTTTATAAGACTAGACAGGAGATTGATTGAAGTAGCGTTTATCTACTTCCGCTAATGCAAAGCAAGAGCGTTTCGAAGGCTACCTGGCATAACTTCAGGCTCCCTCTGTAGTCTATAAAACAAAGAACACTAACAAACAAATAAACTTTTCTCCCCAGTATGGTCGTCATTATGTTAGAACCTAGATTTGCCTCAGGCTGAAAAGACAAGGTTCTAGGTCCATATCAAACCACGCTCAGCCTCGTAGCTAGCCCTACGAGGACAGGAGAGGGATCTCTCCGGGTCAATCTCAGCAAAAGATAGTCAGATGGGGCTTGGGATCATTGATTTAGCCACTGATTTTAGGCTAGGTATTAAGTGCAAGGATTTAATTTGAGTTTTTAAGGGTTTTCTTGGAAAAAAGGGACCGGCAAATTTTGGGTCCGGGGATGAGGCAAAATTTTTGCAGAGTTCTAGTTGGGGCAAGGTAGGTAGTAGTTTTAATGCTTTAGATTGAATGAATGGATGAATCAGACCGGTGAGGAGCTAAGGAGGGCAAGAGGGTCTCAAGAGTCCTCCTCAAACAGATGAAAACATGTAGAATTAAACAAAATTTCAAGGCAGAGCACAACAGTCCAATGAATTCTACCTTAACCACTCATTTGTTTAACTGCAGAAGAAAAGAGAAGGTAAAATGATACACATAAACATCAATGAACTTACAAATACATAGAAAAGAACACCATCATAACATAGAGCCACATGGATCCAAACAAGTGCTGCAAAACCCTGGTCTTTCCTTTGCCAAAATTGCAGAAATGAAATGTACAATAGAGTGCCAAGAAATCCCAAGTATCCAACCTTCTACCAAAATCCAACCCCTACACTTTTAAATTCATAAAATATATACATTTTCTCATCCTTGTACTAAGGGATTGAGCTCAACCATTTTCTTCAAAATAGAATTAGTTACATTAAACTTGTGCCGAATTTCTGAAAAATAGGTGTTGAACATGAACTCGTAACTCCTAAACCATAGCACCTGTTACAAAACTGAAAGAGGTTTTTGTAGATAAGGTCATGTTGGAGAAAAACCTCTCTCAAATTTGGG
The DNA here is from genome assembly GCA_031772625.1 of Pinus tabuliformis. Taxonomy (NCBI): domain Eukaryota; kingdom Viridiplantae; phylum Streptophyta; class Pinopsida; order Pinales; family Pinaceae; genus Pinus; species Pinus tabuliformis. Next base: position 1,645,924,868 of record CM062817.1, on the reverse strand, counting down.
AAATTCATTTCCAGATGATCGCAATATGTTCCACAAAATCATCTCTAAAACAGAAAATCATTAAAAATTTAAATCTGTGAAAATGAGTTGTAAAGATCTAGTCACATATCCCAATACATGACACCTATGAAAAAACTGAAAGAGGTTTTTTTTATATGGCTCATTCTTAACAAAAACTCCTTGGGTTTTGCAAAATTACTATCCATATGCTGTAAAATGGCCCCGCACTAAAATTACTAAAACAGTAAATAATATGAAAATTTTGCTTTGTTTTAATGTATGCTCCAAATATCACTATATATCTCCCACATAGTAGCACCTGTGCATAAACTGAAGGAGGTTTTTGTAAATTAGTATGTGATGAACAAAAACCTCTTTCACTTTTGAAAAATTCTTTACCATTATTTCAGAAACTGATTTTGTACTAAACTTGTCAGTGTGCAGCAATTGACCTCAAAACATGCATGACCAAGAATCACTCATTCATTTCTTCTAATCCAGGAACTGGTTATGAGAGTGTGATATACCGTTGGAAATATTTTTCTGAGCTTCTTCCGATGGAAAAACTTGTGACATGTTTTGTGCTGAACATCATGTGCAAAACATCTAACAAAACCAGACATAGTAAGAGCTCATGTTGATCCCTGGTGACAGGCTGCGAAGACTGGAACTAACATCGGCTCCAATGGGGATGGTAGCTCCTTGGAGGTGCCAAGAACTACAAATCTCTGGAAAGTAGACAGTGCCTCTTCCATTGGGCATGGATGGTCAAACAACTTCAAACCCAAAACAACTCATACCAATCCAAAAACATATACATACTGCAACCTGTAGATAAACAAATACCGGAAACTAAAATGTTGCCATTGGAAACTTATTTATGTACAAATCTAACCCACTTTGCTGCAAAATTGATAGATCAAGTAATGTTGTAATGCCATATCAACCAATCAAGTAACTATGACAAAGATGTTGCTTGAAAGTGCTTCAACCATGACACAAATGTAAATGATGACAGCCATACATGCACATAACGAGTCTGGTTATGTAAAAGACAATCTGACTTATCATTCAAACTGAAAAAATACTCCATATATGTGACAATAGGATCAAAGAAACCAGACTTTGTTTGATGCCCTAACCCCTCAACACAAACCGCCAACCGCAAACTGTCAATGCAAACATCCACAGGCAGCTCTATTGTTTCTTGTTTTGAAGGAGGGAGAGTTTCCAAAAACTTTTTGGGATCTTGGAATTCATATGATTGGATCTGATCATTTAAACACTGAATCTCATTCTCAAATTTTTCAACAACTAACTCAAAGGAACCAGTTTTAGCTTTAGGAGGAAACTTCAGAGATCTCAAACATTGAAGCACGGCAATGAAAAATACTTCATCAATTTCAAAATCCACTAACTGATCTCTAACTTCTTTTAAAGCTTCACAAAACACAGGGTCTACCACATACCCTACCATTTTATTTTAGTGCATGAACAGATTAGTGAGCACCGGAATCTCTAGATTGAGCTGGAGTCGCCAGTGAATGTTTCAGCCTTCATATGTATTTGACTGATGTCCACCATCAACAATCAGATCTAACTTGATACATGTACTGAGGCAATTTGCAGGTTAGATATTTTGTTTATAAGACTAGACCGGAGATTGACTGAAGTAGTGTTTATCTACTTTCTCTAATGCAAAGCAAGAGCATTTCGAAGGCTACCTGGCATAACTTCAGGCTCTGTATGTAGTCTATAAAACAAAGAACACTAACAAACAAATAAACTTTTCTCCCCAATATGGTTGCCACTATGTTAGAGCCTAGATTTGCCTCAAGCTGAAAAGACAAGGTTCTAGGTCCACATCAAACCACGCTCAGCCTCGTAGCTAGCCCTACGAGGACAGGAGAGGGCTCTCTATGGGTCAATCTCAGCAAAATATAGTCAGATGGGGCTTGAGATGACTGAGTTAGCAACTGATTTTAGGCTAGGTATTAAGTGCAAGGATTTGATTTGAGTTTTTAATAGTTTTGTTGGAAAAAAGGGACAGGCAAATTTTGGGTCCAAGGATGAGGCCAAATTTTTGCAGAGTTCCGGTTGGGGCAAGGTAGGCAGTATTTTTGATGCTTTAGATTGAATGAATGGATGGATCAGACCGGTGAGGAGCTAAGGAGGGCAAGAGGGTCTCAAGAGTCCTCCTCAAACAGATGAAAACATGTAGAATTAAACAAAATTTCAAGGCAGAGCACAACAGTCCAATGAATTCTACCTTAACCACTCATTTGTTTAATTGCAAAAGAAAAGAGAAGGGAAAATGATACATATAAACATCAGTGAATTTACAAATACATAGAGAAAAACAACATCAAAACATAGAGCCACATGGATCCCAACAAGTGCTGCAAAACCCTGGTCTTTCCTTTGCCAAAATTGCAGAAATGAAATGTACAATAGAGTGCCAAGCAATCCCAAGTATCCAACCTTATACCAAAATCCAACCACTACACTATGAAATTCATAAAATATATACATTTTCTCATCCTTGTACTAAGGAATTGAGCTCAACCATTTTCTTCAAAATAGAATTAGTTACATTAAACTTGGGCCGAATTTCTGAAAATAGGTGTTGAAGATGAACTCGTAACTCTTAAACCATTGTACATGTTACAAAAATGAAAGAGGTTTTTGTAGATGAATTCATTTTTGAGAAAAAACTCTCTCAAAGTTTGGAAATTCATTTCCAGTTACTCGCAATCTGTTCCACAAAATCATCTCTAAATCAGAAAATCATTAAAAATTTAAATCTGTGAAAATGAGTTGTAAAGATCTAGTCACATATCCCAATCCACGACACCTATAAAAAAACTGAAAGAGGTTGCTTTTATATGGCTCGTTCCTAACAACAACCTCCTTGGGTTTTTCAAAATTACTTTCCATATGCTGTAAAATGGCCCCGCACTAAAATGACTAAAACAGTAAAAAATATGAAAATTTTGCTTTGTTTTAATGTATGTTCCAAATATCACTGTATATCTCCCACATAGTAGCACCTGTGAATAAACTGAAGGAGGTTTTTATTATCTAGTATGTGATGAACAAAAACCTCTTTCACTTTTGAAAAATTACTTACCATTATTTCAGAAACTGATTTTATACTAAAATTGTCATTATGTGCAGCAACTGACCTCAAAACATGCATAACCAAGAATCACTCATTCATTTCTTCTAATCCAGGAACCGGTTACGGGAGTGTGATATACCGTTGGAAATATTTTTCCGAGATTCTTCTGATGGACACACTTGTGACATGTTTTGTGTTGAACATCATGTGCAAAACATCTAACAAAACCAGACATAGTAAGAGCTCATGTTGATCCCTGGTGACAGGCTACGAAGACTGGAAGATGGTAGCTCCTTGGAGGTGCCAAGAACTACAGATCTCTGGAAAGTAGACAGTGCCTCTTCCATTGGGCATGTATGGTCAAACAACTTCAAACCCAAAACAACTCATACCAATCCAAAAACATATACATACTGCAACCTGTAGATAAACAAATACCGGAAACTAAAATGTTGCCTTTGGAAACTTATTTATGTACAAATCTAACCCACTTTGCTGCAAAATTGATAGATCAAGTAATGTTGTAATGCCATATCAACCAATAAAGTAACTGTGACAAGGATTCTGCTTGAAAGTGCTTCAACCATGACACAAATGTAAATGATGATAACCATACATGCACATAACGAGTCTAGTTATGTAAAAGACAATCTGACTTATCATTCAAACTGAAAAAATACTCCATATATGTGACAATAGGATCAAAGAAACCAGACTTTATTTGCTTCCATAACCCCTCAACACAGACCGCCAATCACAAACTGTCAATGCAAACATCCACGGGCAGCTCTATTGTTTCTTGTTTTGAAGGAGGGAGAGTTTCCAAAAACTTTTTGCGATCTCGGAATTCATATGATTGGATCTGATCATTTAAATACTGAAGCTCCTTCTCAAATTTTTCAACAACTAACTCGAAGAAACCAGTTTTAGCTTTAGGAGGAAACTTCGGAGATTTTAAATAATGAATCCATACAGGTGAGGATAGTTTTAGGTAGAGGAGGAATGACCTGTTGTAGAGTTTTATAAACCCAACATTTCGGACTACCAAGTGAGTCCATCATCAGGGGAGGATGCGTCAATAGATATTCTTAAGATCTTAATGATGTATCCAAGAGCTATAATTAGGATATTCTTATTTCTTTTGTTTATTAACTTATATATATACCCGAATTATAGCTCTTGGATACATCATTAAGATCTTAAGAATATCTATTGACGCATCCTCCCCTGATGATGGACTCACTTGGTAGTCTGAAACGTTGGGTTCATAAAACTCTACAACAGGTCATTCCTCCTCTACCTAAAACTTCAGAGATCTCAAACATTGAAGCACGGCAATGAAAAATACTTCATCAATTTCAAAATCCACTAACTGATCTCTAACTTCTTTTAAAGCTTCACAAAACGCAGGGTCTGCCACATACCCTACCATTTTATTTTAGTGCATGAACGGATCAGTGAGCGCTGGAATCTCTAGATTGAGTTGGAGTCGCCAGGTGAATGTTTCAGCCTTCATATGTATCTGACTATTGTCCACCATCAACAATCAGATCTAACTTGATACATGTAGTGGGGCAATTTGCAGGTTAGATATTCCGTTTATAAGACTAGACCGGAGATTGACTGAAGTAGCGTTTATCTACTTTCACTAATGCAAAGCAAAAGCGTTTCGAAGGCTACCTGGCATAACTTCAGGCTCCATCTATAGTCTATAAAACAAAGAACACTAACAAACAAATAAACTTTTCTCCCCAGTATGGTCGCCACTATGTTAGAGCCTAGATTTTCCTCAGGCTGAAAAGACAAGGTTCTAGGTCCACATCAAACCACACTCAGCCTCGTAGCTAGCCCTACGAGGACAAGAGAGGGCTCTCTCCGGGTCAATCTCAGCAAAAAATAGTCAAATGGGGCTTGAGATGACTGGTTTAGCAACTGATTTTTGGCTAAGTATTAAGTGCAAGGATTTCATTTGAGTTTTTAAGGGTTTTGTTGGGAAGAAGGGACATGCAAATTTTGGGTCTGGGGATGAGGCCAAATTTTTGCAGAGTTCCGGTTGGGGCAAGGTAGGCAGTAGTTTTGATGCTTTAGATTGAATTATGGATGGATCAGACTGGTGAGGAGCTAAGGAGGGCAAGATGGTCTCAAGATTCCTCCTTAAACAGATGAAAACGTGTAGAATTAAACAAAATTTCAAGGCAGAGCACAACAGTCCAATGAATTCTACCTTAACCACTCATTTGTTTAATTGCAGAAGAAAAAAGAAGGGAAAATGATACACAGAAACATCAGTGAACTTACAAATACATAGAGAAAAACACCATCAAAACATAGAGCAACATGGATCCCATCAAGTGTTGCAAAACCCTGGTCTTTCCTTTGCCAAAATTGCAGAAATGAAAGGTACAATAGAGTGCCAAGAAATCCCAAGTATCCAACCTTCTACCAAAATCCAACCCCTACACTATGAAATTCATAAAATATATACATTTTCTCATCCTTGTACTAAGGGATTGAGCTCAACCATTTTCTTCAAAATAGAATTAGTTACATTAAACTTGGGCCGAATTTCTGAAAATAGGTGTTGAAGATGAACTCGTAACTCCTAAACCATAGCACCTGTTACAAAAACTAAAGAGGTTTCTGTAGATAAGGTCATGTTGGAGAAAAATCTCTCTCAAATTTGGGAAATTCATTTCCATTTGCTCGCAATCTGTTCCACAAAATCATCTCTAAAACAGAAAATCATTAAAAGTTTAAATCTGTGAAAATGAGTTGTAAATATCTAGTCACATATCCCAATCCATGACACCTATGAAAAAACTGAAAGAGGTTTTCTTTATATGGCTCGTGCTTAACAAAAATTCCTTGGGTTTTGTAAATTTTCTTTCCATATACTGTAAAATGGTCCCGCACTAAAATGACTAAAACAGTAAAAAATATGAAAATTTTGCTTTGTTTTAATGTATGCTCCAAATATCACTGTATATCTCCCACATAGTAGAACCTGTGCATAAAATGAAGGAGGTTTTTGTTATTTAGTATGTGGTGAACAAAAACCTCTTTCACTTTTGAAAAATTCCTTACCATTGTTTCAGAAACTGATTTTGTACTAAACTTTTCATTGTGTGCAGCAACTGACCTCAAAACATGCATAACCAAGAATCACTCATTCATTTCTTCTAATCCAAGAACCGGTTACGGGAGTGTGATATACCGTTGGAAATATTTTTCCGAGCTTCTTCTGATATACACACTTGTGACATGTTTTGTGCTGAACATCATGTGCAAAACATCTAATAAAACCAGACATAGTAAGCGCTCATGTTGATCCCTAGTGACAGGCTGCGAAGACTGGAACTAACATCGGCTCCAATTGGGATGGTAGCTCCTTGGAGGTGCCAAGAACTATATATCTCTGGAAAGTAGACAGTGCCTCTTCCATTGGGCATGGATGGTCAAACAACTTCAAACCAAAAAAAAATCATACCAATCCAAAAACATACACATACTGCAACCTGTAGATAAACAAATACCGGAAACTGAAATGTTTCCTTTGGCAACTTATTTATGTACAAATCTAACCCACTTTGCTGCAAAATGGATAGATCAAGTAATGTTGTAATGCCATATCAACCAATCAAGTAACTGTGACAAGGATGCTGCTTGAAAGTGCTTCAACCATGACACAAATGTAAATGATGACAGCCATACATGCACATAACGAGTCTGGTTATGTAAAAGACAATCTGACTTATCATTCAAACTGAAAAAATACTCCACATATGCGACAATAGGATCAAAGAAACCAGACTTTGTTTGCTGCCCTAACCCCTCAACACAGACTGCCAACCACAAACTGTCAATGCAAACATCCACGGGCAGCTCTATTGTTTCTTGTTTTGAAGGAGGGAGAGTTTCCAAAAACTTTTTGGGATCTTGGAATTCATATGATTGGATCTGATCATTTAAATACTAAATCTCCTTCTCAAATTTTTCAACAACTAACTCAAAGAAACCAGTTTTAGCTTTAGGAGGAAACTTCAGAGATCTCAAACATTGAAGCACGACAATGAAAAATACTTCATCAATTTCAAAATCCACTAATTGATCTCTAACTTCTTTTAAAGCTTCACAAAACACAGGGTCTGCCACATACCCTACCATTTTATTTTAGTGCATGAACGGATCAGTGAGCGCTGGAATCTCTAGATTGAGTTGGAGTCGCCAGGTGAATGTTTCAGCCTTCATATGTATCTGACTGTTGTCCACCATCAACAATCAGATCTAACTCGATACATGTAGTGGGGCAATTTGCAGGTTAGATATTCTGTTTATAAGACTAGACCGGAGATTGAATGAAGTAGCGTTTATCTACTTTCGCTAAGGCAAAGCAAGAGCATTCCGAAGGCTACTTGGCATAACTTCAAGCTTCTTCTATAGTCTATAAAACAAATAACACTAACAAACAAATATAATTTTCTCCCCAGTATGGTCGCCACTATGTTAGAGCCTAGATTTGCCTCAGGCTGAAAAGACAAGGTTCTAGGTCCACATCAAACCATGCTCAGCCTTGTAACTAGCCCTACGAGGACAGGAGAGGGCTCTCTTCGGGTCAATCTCAGCAAAAGATAGTCAGATGGGGCTTGAGATGACTGATTTAGCAACTGATTTTGGGCTAGGTATTAAGTGCAAGGATTTGATTTGAGTTTTTACGGGTTTTGTTGGAAAAAAGGGACAGGCAAATTTTGGGTCCGGGGATGAGGCCAAATTTTTGCAGAGTTCCGGTTGGGGCAAGGTAGGCGGTAGTTTTGATGCTTTAGATTGAATAAATGGATGGATCAAACTGGTGAGGAGCTAAGGAGGGAAACAGGGTCTCAAGAGTCCTCCTCAAACAGATGAAAACAAGTAGAATTAAACAAAATTTCAAGGCAAAGCACAGCAGTCCAATGAATTCTACCTTAACCACTCATTTGTTTATTGCAGAAGAAAAGAGAATTGAAAATGATACACATAAACATCAGTGAACTTACAAATACACAGAGAAAAACACCACCAAAACATAGAGCCACATGGATCCCAACAAGTACTGCAAAACCCTGGTCTTTCCTTTGCCAAAATTGCAGAAATGAAATGTACAATAGAGTGCCAATCAATCCAAAGTATCCAACCTTATACCAAAATCCAACCCCTACACTATGAAATTCATAAAATATATACATTTTCTCATCCTTGTACTAAGGGATTGAGCTCAACCATTTTCTTCAAAATAGAATTAGTTACATTAAACTTGGGCCGAATTTCTAAAAATAGGTGTTGAAGATGAACTCGTATCTCCTAAACCATTGCACTTGTTAAAAAACTGAAAGAGTTTTTTGTAGATAAGGTCATTTTGATGAAAAAACTCTCTCAAATTTTGGAAATTCATTTCCAGTTGCTCGCAATCTGTTCCACAAAATCATCTCTAAAACATAAAATCATTAAAAATTTAAATCTGTGAAAATGAGCTGTAAAGATCTAGTCACATATCCCAATCCATGACACCTGTGAAAAAAATGAAAGAGGTTTTTGTTATATGGCTCATGCTTAACAAAAAATTCCTTGGGTTTTGCAAAATTACTTTCCATCTGTTGTAAAATGGCCCTGCACTAAAATGACTAAAACAGTAAAAAATATGAAAATTTTGCTTTGTTTTAATGTAGGCTCCAAATATCACTGTATATCTCCCACATAGTAGAACTTGTGCATAAAATGAAGGAGGTTTTTGTTATTTAGTATGTGATGAACAAAAACCTCTTTCACTTTTGAAAAATTCCTTACCATTATTTCAAAAACTGATTTTGTACTAAACTTTTCATTGTGTGCAGCAACTGACCTCAAAACATGCATAACCAAGAATCACTCATTTATTTCTTCTAATCCAGGAACCGGTTACGGGAGTGTGATATACCGTTGGAAATATTTTTCTGAGCTTCTTCTGATGGACAAACTTGTGACATGTTTTATGCTGAACATCATGTGCAAAACATCTAACAAAACCAGACATAGTAAGAGCTCATGTTGATTCGTGGTGATAGGCTGTGAAGACTAGAACTAACACACCCATGGTTACCACTACGGTTACACCAAACATTCATGTGGAAGTTCCAATAAACGCGGTTAATGTCACATGTGAACACACAACGGAGCACACGTTATGTTAACCTCCTATGGTCCTGCGTAAACCTTCACCACAATGATTAAGCGTTGTCATGTGACACCACATGGAAAACCTCCAAGTTAAGGTTTAATGGTATGGTTAGTTGGACCTGGTAACCAGTGCTGTGAAACCGCAACGGTTTATACCACATGTGACCCCGCATAAAACACCAACAGTTACAATTAGCCTAATAGCGCAGTTACCACGCTAATCTTGGATTAGTGGGTAATTAAACCCGATTAATATTTAATTAATATACAATTAACTCTAAGATTAAAATGGTATTGTTTTGGCAGAACCCACTAAATCCAATATTTTCACCAATTTTAGTGGCCTTAACTGGATTTATTCCAGTTTTAGAGGAGCTTTTCTAGGGAAAGATTGTCTAAGGCATAACTAGAACATTTTTCGACCAAATGGAGATCAGAAAAAGGTGTTCTTAGCTGATTTCAACATTATGAACACAATGGAATAGGTTTCAGGATAAATGGGCCACTTTTGTATGTGATTTTTCCACATTGAAGTTTTATGAAGCTGAGGGCCACCAAGGAGGGGGGTCAAGCCCAGAACAATTGTGGTCTGTTTCCAGAGTTTGAAAAGTCACTTAGAGGTTTTTGGATGTTATGATTCCATTGAAGTAGGTTTCAGGAGTTGTAGAGCATTGTAAACTGTATTTTTTTCCATTTTGATCAAATACAGAGGCCCAAGCCATGGAAGCTGAGCCAAGGAGATGTAGCCCAGGAGGGGTGAACTCCTTTATCAAAAAACTATGTTAAGTGTTTTTCTTGATATTTTGGTGTTCATTTGCTTACTATTGTTCAGCACTTTACTTTCATGCTATCCTGCTCATGATTTCACATAAAAACTTGACATAAAATTTACTTGTTTCAAATCACAAATAACATAAGAGTACCCTACACATGAAGCAAATGACAAGAATATTTTTATAAATCTGAAGTTTAAATTAGCACAGCAAAACTAAAATTCAGCTACAGATCACTCCACCAATCACATTCCCCAAATATATCAAATATTATTGAGAAAGATAACATTTCTTGAGGTTTTCCAATAATTGGTGATTCTGCAAAGTTTCTAACACCTACATCAAGTGTGAGATGTGATCCTCAAAAGTAGCACTATAAACTGATATATCATCAAAATAAACTATAAAAAATGAATCTAGATATCAGTGTAATACATCATTCATCAATCTCATAAAATTAGCTAAGGCATTGCATAAACCAATTGGCATGACCAACCATTCATGCAAACCTTGTTTAGTTTTGAAAGTAATCTCTGAGTTGTCTTCTTCTTTAACTTGAACCTAATGATATCCTAATTTTAAATCCATCTTAGTGAATTATTTTGTGTGCGGGTATTGGTTCTTGAGAATAATCTTGTTTAAGGCTCTACAATAGATGCACATTTGCCTAGTCTCCTTCTTTGGTAAAATTATGATTGATTACCTATAAGGTGAGGTAATATATTGAATCACACTTTGCACCAACAATTATTGCAATTTCTTATTTAATTCATTTGATTCTAGAATAGATTGTCTATACAACTTAATATTTGACTTAGATTGTGTGTTCCACTTCCCTCTTGAATGGTATCCCTTTAGGCTCTTGGAAAAATCTGTTGTATTCCTGTAGAAACCCTTCCATTTGATGTTTCTATTCTTTAGTACACCCCTCTAGGAATTCATTTTCTCTTATTGAATCATCATGTTGTTTTTTAATAACAAAATTAAAACATATTTCTTATAGGAACTAGTCAACTTCTTGGTTTAATTAACACTTATCGGTGAAACCTTGGACTTTCCTCCATGCATTTTTATGATGGGAGATTTGATGGAGAAGTACTATTTGGCTCTTTTCATGAATATTGCATCCATTTATACATGTAGGGACTCCCAAACACAACTCCACATACATCAAATGGTATTATGTCCAATTCAACTTTATCAATATAAATCAACACTTAGATAAAAATTTATCTTGCACTATTTTGTTACCTGATCTTTGCATACTTGTTTATCCATCCCAATGAAAATGGGATAGGATGATCACAAACCCACAATCTAGGTTTGTTGACTATATCCACTATAACGAGATTGACCTATGAATTTAAGTCAAATAGAGAATTTATCTTGGTCTTCTTGACATGGATCTTAATGCGGAAGAATTTAGTTAACTCCTTCTCTACATGGTGATGAAGACTACTTAGATTCACATCCCTTTACATTGATGTGTAGAAAAACTTCTCATCCACTTCAAATCTATTCTCATCCTTATTACTTGAATTTGTGGCTATGATATAGTTTTTATCATTTTTTCGGTTTATCTCTAGATGTAGTTTCCAATACTTCTCCTTAGTGTGACTATTAATCTTGCAATGGTTAGAATAGTTACTAGGATCCTTGCATTGATGTATAGTGGCTATTGTCTTCTTATCCTTTCCCCTTTCCACTTCTCCTTCCCTCCTTGGAAGCTTCTTGGTGATGATTTTTCTTTGAACCACTTGGATAACCTTTCTTTTGGCCTATGCTTTCCAGATATTATTCCTTTACACATTCCTCGTTCAATATTATGGCTATGTAGATGCCTCAGGTACTTGAGTACATATAGGTTCTTGGCAGATATATCTAGCATGATGGTCATCTTTTTAAGCTGAGTGGTATACACATGTACACTTTTCCCCTAACTTCACTTGAAGTAGTGTTACTCGATCGATCGGTCCCCTACATACTTGATAGGGTATAATTGAGACTCAATGATGGTTTTAAAGTCCTCCCACATAGTTGTTGGTTGATCACCCTCCAACCTAAGTTTCTATGTATGAATTTCCCTCCAAGTTAGAGAATGGCCCTCTAACTCCAGTTTAACAAATGGTTTCTTTTGTTCTTCATCTATATGGGGAATACTAAAATAAACTTCTAACAATGGTTTTTATCACCCAAACAATGTTCACTTAGCTATTTGTTACTAGTTTGATCGAAATACACCATGTAGGATGGGTTTTTACACATTAAAACCCACTTTCACTTGAAGAAATAATTTAGTGAACCATTTTCCTAAATTCTTTCTCATTAAAATCCAAAAAAACTCATGAGAATAATTAAATAAATCATTATTTATTCATATTCCCTAATTTATCTCATGAAATAATTATTAAATCATTATTTAATAATTGTTTCTAATTCAAATTTGACTTAATCGCCATAAAGTAATTAATAAATCATTTTATATTTGTTAATTACTTTAAACATCTTCTAAATAAAGGTATTTGACCATTTCGAATATCTTTTGTCTCTCAAAAAATATAATAAAATATACATAACAACTAGATTTTGATTTAGTCTACAATATTTTATTATTTTATAAATCTCAATCTATCTCAATAATTTTTTATAAATAGGATGGTTTTCTTCTCATTCTCCACCATGACCATTCTCATCATCCCCATTGTTGTCCTCTGACATTTGATCTCTCATCTTGAGTTCAAATCTCTATTGCCATCTTTTGCCCAATGCAGACAACTATTGAGAGAAGGAGTTGAAGCACAAGGCCTTCAAAGGACCCATCCAATGGAGGGGATTTGCAAACCCAAGACTATAATCTCTCCTCATCAGGTGTAAAAATTTCATTTTCTTAATAAAATAAAATTTCATTCATATTTCCATTGGTTTGTTACACTTTTATTCTGTTGTTATATGTATCTTTTGATTTGCATATTATTTTTTATAGGGTTTTAACATTTATTTTGAAGTTCTGAAGAATACATTAACAATTATTTTTGTTGCTATGGTTTCTTATCACCAGCAACTTAAGGGAAGAATTTTTGGTACACTTGCTAAAAAATTTCACACGAACAATTGCAACCAATTATTCAATTTTAATGCATTGATATCATCTTAGTATGGATTTTTCTCCACCTTTAATTCCATCTTGAATGGTTAATGACACTCAAACTTGGATTCTCTTTCTTGGGTTCTTTCCTTGACTCCTTTTATGGGCATTCATGATATCCCGATTTCCCCTTTGATCTTACCCTTAAGCTTGAGCCTCCATATTATCCAAATGGTCAAATCGTGCTTGCCAAAGCCACGATGAGGATGTTCATCTTACGATTGATGTTAGTGGCTTGTGCTTCCAACCTTGCAAATCTCTCTTCCATTAGATCATGAGATTTATTGTAAATAGACTTGTCAATGATAGCTAGGGATCTACAATTTTCTCTCAAATTGATTCTTCGATGCCTTGTAACTTCTTTCAAAATATCTTAAAGAAACATGCTCTAATACCATTCTAATTTGTAAACTACCATGGATATTCTAGTGTAACAGTTTGTCACAACAAATCAAATAAACTACTAAAATTGTTACTATGAATGTTAATTACCTTTAGATATCATATTATTTATTATTTATTTTTATGCTTAAATGAATAAATTATCCAAAATGCAAGCAATATATAATAGGAAGAAATGTACATGCCATCCAAAATAGACACAAAATTTTCCCTCGGAAACCTTTACAACGGAAAACCAAGCTAGAAGGTGAATCTAGTATGCTCTTTCTTCTCTGGTATGGAAAATGTGCAAGTAAAAAGAAAGAGGTACTTTGTCTCCCACTCTAAATGACCTCGCTATCCTATGCTAATTATGCATGGCTTTTTATTTCTCATGTGACTTGTTTAGCGCCTCATGTACCTATAAATGGATTTTCCTTATCTTATCAACAAATGTGTTTTCTCTTAAAGCATCCCCTATGTGATCCTCCCTCACTCCTTGTTGTCAATATAGTACATCCAAAAATGAAGGTGGAAAATACCCCAAACAAGTCTCAAATGATGACTTACTAGTTGAAATGTGCACTACTTTGTTGTAGGAGTGTTGTATATAGACCAACATTTCATCCCATCTATTTGGATGATTATGATTATAACCACTCAAAATGTGTACCAAATACCTGCATATTACCTCATTTTTCCGACATATTTATGGATGGAATGTTGTATAGCTATTCAATTTTATGTCCATCTTCTCCCACAATGTAATCCAAAATGCACTGAAAATTTTGGTGTCATTATATGAAACAATTCTCCTTGCTTTTCCAAAATGCACCTAGACACATTCAAAGAAAAAATCGGCTTCTTATTTCCCCCTAATGGTATCTATACAGGGCATAAGAATGCACATCTTACTAAACCTATCAAGTATCATAAATAGATAATCATATCCCTCCCTAGTTGTTGGTAAACCTCCCACAAAATCCATGGAAATTATTTCCTAAGGATGACGGGGAATAGGTAAGGGATGGAATAGACCATGTTTATTTTTATTGAGCTTGCTAGTACAACAAAATTTTACATCCTTTAATGAACCTAACTACATCTTCTTGCATTGTAGGCTAGTACACATACCTCTCAAAATTAGAAACTATTTTCATAATACCAAAATGCCCTGTAACTTTAGAGGTGTTATCCTCTCTAATCATCTATAATTACTCACCTTTAGGAACATATAACTTGTCCACCCTCTAGTGTAATCCATTCTAGATATTATAGTCAATTGTGTTGTCACCATTGTCCACATGGATGAAAGTCTCCATGTGCACCATATTTCCTAAAGCTATGATATTTGATGCAAGTGGCCTTGAAATAATATTATCCAACTTGTTTGTACTAGCCTTATTTCACTTGATCACTAAATGGAACAGTTATAAAAACCATGTCCACTTGTAGTGTTTGGTTTGTTGTAACTTACTATGGCCTACAAATACTATAACAACTAGTGATCTATTTGGATGACTCTCTTCTTTTCCATTAGATAGTGTTTACACCTTTTTTCTAGTTTGTACCAAGGCATAAATATCCAAGGCTTGGTTAAGTAGTCCAATAACTACTTCATGAAACATTTTAGAATGGTAGCATACAAGCCTTCCTCCTTGCATCAATACTTCTCCCATAACATACCCATTCACATCCATCTCCACTTTTAGTTGTGGCAAGTTTGGTAATGCAAGTATGGATGCTTGAATGATTGTATTTTGTAACTCTTCAAATTCCTTTTGTTGACTCTTCCCCCACTAGAAAATATTGCCACACATTTTTATGGCATGAAGTGGTGAAACTACTACTAAAAATAATATATGATTAATTTCCTTAGGCATTGTTCTTCCTGAATCAAACTCCTAACCTCAAAAAAAATTATTAGCACCAACCACTTCATGATGGTCTCCATCTTTCCCAAACATATCTTGAGCTCCCCTTCACCAGTCACAATGCCTAAATACACTAAATACTATTGTGCAAACTAGTGTTTCATGATATTTTCTAATAGCTAGTGCTTATTCAATGTCTCTAGCACCTGCATCACGTGTGATATATACTCTTCCTAGGTAGGATTGTAAACTAGTATACCATCCAAATAAATAATAACAATGATCTAGATAAGGGTGTAATACACCAATCATTAATCTCATGAATGTAGCTAACACATTTCATATAACAAATGGCATGACTAACAAATCATACATAAATTGTCTAGCTTTGAGGGTGTCTTCATTCTTGATCGCACTCGATGATACCCTAATTTTAAATTCAGATTGGTGAACCATTTCACTTGCTACAACGATCCAAAAGATCATATTTCCCATGTAGGGTGTACTTGTTATTGAGTACAATTTTTTTAATGCTCTATAATCAATGCAAATTCTCCAATTCTCGTGCTTCTTTTGCGCAATTATGATGGGTGAACCACATGTTGAGGTATTATTGTGGCCACAACTACCCCTCCTGCCACCCCCCCCCCCCCTTAATTTTTCAAAATTATGGGGTCCTCAGCGGACGTTAACCATCATCATCATCATCATAATGTCATTTTTAATCTGATTTCTTTTGCTTTAAGTGTTTTCAACTTATTTCGATTTGTGTTTCTTATATCTCCATTGCTTTTGTCTCCCCACCCTCTTTCTAATGACATAGATTTCACCTAATTCTAGTGCACAATTTGAAAGATATTATTGAATCAAAGTTTGGCCATTTTCAATGCCTGGGCATATAAGAAATGTAAATATGTATTTTTTTTATAAATTGTAAATAAAATTAATTTTAATATGTATAAATTAATTAAACAACTTATTAATTTAATTTAATTTAGTTAATTAAATTTAATTACTTTGTAAATATAATTTTTACAAAGTTAATTACTTTGTAAATATAATTTAATTTAATTAATTAAAGTTAATTACTTTGTCTATTTGGGCTTGGAAGTTTGGTAGAAACCGGGAGAAATATATCATGGTCAAGGAAAATATATCATCATGATTATACAATAGTTTGGTATCATGGATTTCAACACTATGTCAACTCCAATGATCACAAACTTAAAGAAATTGAAAAGTTTAGATTCTAGCCTCGTTGATCCCACATGTTACCGTCAGTTGGTTGGCTCATTGATGTATTTGGTGAATAATAGACACAATATATGTTATGCATTTAATGTTCTAAGTCAATTTCAATTAGCTTATAACCATATTTTGAGGTATTTGTGTGGGACTATTCATCATTGTCTAAAGTATGATGGAAAGGAAATCTGATTTATAGGTTTCACCAATTCTGATTGGGGTGCTAGTGAGACAAATGGAAGAAGCACTATTGTTGTTTGTTTTAGTCTAGGATCTGTGATGATTTCATGGATGAGTCGTAAACAAGATTCAGTTGCTTTGAGTAGTGTTGAGGTTTAATATGTTGTTTCTTATTAAGTTAGAAAAGAAGTAGTTTGGCTAAGGAGGCTTCTGCCAGATTTTTTGGAGTGCCATTAGATCCCATAGTTATAAATTGTGATAACCAAAGTAGCATCAAAATGTTTAAAGACCATGTATTCCATGCTAGGACTAAGAATATTAATAAAATATACCACTATATATAATTTTGGTACATGATGGGGTTGTGAAGATATGGTACGTTTCGATAGATAAACAAGTAGCTAATGTGTTGACTAAATCTCTCTCAAACAAGAAGTTTGAATATTTTAGAAGCATGCTTGGATTGGTGGATATCTCTGATTTGGTTGAGAGGGAGAGATGAGTACCTTAGGTTGCGTGCCTATATGATGGTACTTGGGAGAACATCTTGGCCTAGTTGGTATTGAGATCTCAGTTATAGTTTGGTCGTGATGATGTCTAGATCCATGTGTGAGAGGGTATCTTGGTCTTGATATGGAGCTTCATTTTAGTGATTTGACCTTGATAATGCCTAGATCCCTATGAGGCTTGGTGCCTTAAAATGGAGGCCTAGATCGTATCTATATCCTATTGGATTGATACCAAGGTTATAGCCTGATGGTATCTATAGTGGTAAGTTTCCTTAATAACACCTTAGTCCATGTCGGGAGGATACCTTGACAATTATGGTATCTAGATCCCTAGCATTATGTATGTTGATACTCTTCTGAGAACATGTCAATTTGAGCTCATCCTTGTACAATTATGAATACCTCCCAAGTTAAGAGGGAGTGTTGAAAATGTAACTATGGTTGGTCTTCATAATCATTATTGTACTTTATCATTATGTATTTATTTTAAAATTGAAAAAGAAGAAAAAGAAAATTATTTTCAACATGGGTTTCATGCTCCTTTTACTTATTTGTTAGGTCAAAGCCTCCACTGTAGGCTTCTAGGTTTTTCTTGAGTCATAAGAGTCATTGTCATATTTATTAGACCCTTCTTGAGCTTTTGTATCATCTAAAGAAAAATTATTTTGAGTGAAAACAATCATATTTCACCTCCTCACCAAATTGACCATGTCTTGATGAAGTTTTCTCTGTTTGGGGCAATTCGACCATCAAGTTCAATTTGCAGTGAATGAAGAAAAAAAAGAAGTGTGAAGTCAAGGGAAAAGAAGTTCAAATCAAAGGAAGAACAAAAGTCAAAATTTTGGGGCATCTTCTCTCTCACACATGTGAGATTTCTAGGGTTTCTAGGCAAGTTTCAGGGGCCAAAATTCTTGCAGTGACTGCAGGTCTGAAATTATTAGTTGCAGGGAGCTGAAATTCTAGATTGAAGCAGTTTTGAAGGAGTTGACTCTTATTGACTTTGTACTTTGTCAGAGTTTGTCTACTTGGAAGGAGGGTTGACTTAGTGATTGGATGTCTTTGTCTTAGTCAAAAGGTTTTGGATTGGATCACTTTGTTTTGCTTCTATTATAGAAGAAGGTTTTGATTGGGTTTTTCCCAGGTTGAGTGCCTACATCTTGTGTCTCTTGTTCTTGTGATCTTCATGCATTTTTTATTTGGTATTTTCTTGATGAAATATAACATAATAAATAAGTAAAGAAACCAACACATATCACAAATAATGATCAAGAAAATAAGAATCAAAACCCTAATAACTAGATGCATTGATTTCTCAACATCACATATAGTTAGCTTATCTTTCAGGTTCTCATCACACCATATTTCATCATCAACGCACATGAATTGCACATTGGCACGACTATATATTTTATTGTGTGTGCAGACTTACACAATGTCTAAAATGACATTGCTCTTTTAAATACGTTATTTCTTGAACATACTAACATAGGTAGATTACTTTGGAAATTTGCATTGTGTGAGTGCTATCTCTTTCATGCACAGATTACAACCATAACGTTCAGATGACTCATATAGGAATTCTTGCACGTCCAATCACATTGTATTGAAACCCTCCAATAATGATCCTTCAGCAAATGCACCAGTGTGACCTTGTAGCAACATTTTTCTTTGTGTAATTTCCTCAACATCAGCATTCTTTATCTACCACTTCAAGCTTTCACATGTTCAATGCATTTTTTATTTCAACATTCAATGTGTTTCTAATCAACGAAATCAAAACTTGTCAATTTTAGTTTAAGCATTGTTTCCATCGCATTTATGTAGATCCCAATCAAGCATTACTTAATTCAATTTGTGTTGCATAAGTTAGCAACATCTCATACCAACTTCAATCAATGGATGACGCTTTTGTCACCGTTGCTAGCAGACAGGAAAAATGCCTTCATTGAAATAGGGGAAAACACCTATTTCCCAATCTGCAATCACATCAAAACGAAGATTCAGTGTAACCATACACCATACGAACTGTAGAACCTGTCTCAAGCACAATCACATAGTGTTCCATATATCAAAACCTAATATTAAAAACAAACACCAAACATTATGATTGCTCCCTCTACATATAGAAGATATTGTAACCTCTGTTCAGCGAGTAATTATCAGTTCTGAAAATAAATATGCGTGAAAAACCTAGCACATCCCCCCAAAAAAAATGCAACCCATAACCCTACAAATATTTGACAACTTCTTAGAATATTCTTGACTGCTCTTGGCCTACAAGTAAATTCAGAACTATATATCAGCATTAGACTTGTGCACTGATGAGGAAGATAGGAACCTTAATATAGATTTGAAGTGATTTCTTAGGGGGCCAACTAACACCAATATAGAAATATTTTTGACTTCTCTTGGCCTGTGTCATATCTCTTAAACAAAATATTACATAGATAATGTGAATAATAATAAAAAAAATTACGCATATAATGTTTTACTCATAGATAAGATTTACTTATTATATTTTTGCAAACATTACACCTATCGCAAATATATTAAATGCCACTACATTGAGTACATGTATTAATATAAATAGTATATATGATCCACTGGTTAACAATACAATATATCTCCAAGTACAAAGCTATTAATGCAATCCTAATAGAGCGATCTTGGCTAACCATGAGATGGTGGGAGTAGGGTTCTAGACTCTTCACTATGCTTTACATTTGTTGGCTTTACCTCGGAAACAACACTTCCTCATCAACGTTTCTCCGCTATGGAGCATAATCCAATGGCTATGGGAGATTCCTTCCCTTTTTGGTTTGCTCAAGATTTGTTATCTGTCATTTGCTTCACCTTTGACAGCATTTTCTAGCTCCGAACCACAGCTCCAGAGTATTCACAGGTTTAACCTCGTTCCTCTGCTCTTTGTTCACTTTGCCATTACTTAGTATATCTCTGTTGTGATTGTGATTTTGTTTCCCTTTACCCTACCAGACTCATAGAGGATAGTTTCATAGGTTCTGTTACAAAGGTGCAGCATCGTGGTCACAACCCCAAACCAGGTATAGGGTTTTCATGTCCTTAACCGTGCTTTCTTAAATCTACAATTTTTCTCTTTTATTCTACTGACTGGTTCTTGTGTTTTGTAAGGTTCCGCGGGAGGCTTCATACTGCTCAAAAATAGTTATTCGAAGGCAAGGCTTCCAGCCGGAAACTGGCTCCAGGGTTGGCCTCTGGGTAATGTGGATATTGTTTCAGAAACTCTTGGTTATGGGCCTTGGGTCATTTTGCTGCATTGCACCACATGGGTTTAAGGATACTACTGAAATTCATTTTCCATTTTATTGTAATAATTTCTTCGGATTAGTTTCTGGTCATGGGCCTTCACGTCGATTCTTTCAATTCGGGGTGCGTGAATTAAACTGGAATTTGTAATTTTATATATACATTACTCTATCATCGTTTGAGGTTATGAATGTTTATATGGAATATTTCCTCAAATTTGAAGAGCTTTGTCTGAAATTTTATCTTCCGTAATATTAAGAACTATGTCTTAAGGTTTTATGTTGGAAATGAATGATATCTATCTAGGTGTTTACCTCAAGAAGATGGTATTTTTGCTCAATTCCAACTTGTTAATTATATGCATGTCGTTTTAGGAATTATAATGTAGTTTCCTCCCTGCCAATTTCTTCTTGAAAAGTGAATTTTGATCTTTACTGTTCAGTTGGCTTGTAGCGTGCCTCAGTCATTTTAATTTACTAGTCATAAGGAAAATTCGACCCTTTCCCCTCAAGCTCGGTAATATTGCTTCACAGCGATAACTTGCTTGCAAGGTTTGGTAATTCTAGTTCGATTTCCTACATTTACATATTGCTTGTTTGCATACGAGATTGTTACATGCTTACTACTTTTAATTCCTTCCTAGTTTAATTATTTAGCGGATGGGGTCAGCCTCCGAGTCCTATGTATCTCTATTGCTTTTTTTCTTTCCAAACAACAAATAGTTGGACTTGGAGTAACCTATTTGTTTATCCATTAATGGATTTAAATAGTTTTGTTTACAAGCATTCTTTCGGGTTTGTAAATTTCTTGGGCCGAGATTTCTAAATAACTCCTAATAATTATGTTTCCCCTATTTCTTGAGGGTTTGCCTATGGTAACCCTAGAGGAAGGTTTCCTCCGAGAATTTTGTTTCCTCTAGTTAGCAAGATATACGAGTTATCCTTCAGGTTTTCCAAATTATGAAATCCTTTGGGTGAGCATCTGGCCTTTATTAAAATAGTTCAACTAACCCTTTTTACTAGCATGCCAATTCTGTTTCAAGCTTACATTTAATCCATAGCATAAATACTTATGTTTCAAGAATACATTTATTCACCAGCATACATATTATGTTCAAGAATTCCTTTAATCAATTGCATATATACTTATTTTTTCAAGAATGCATTTATTCACCAGCATACATATTTTGTTCAAGAATGCCTTTAGCATAAATATTTTTGTTTTCAAGAATGCACTTAAACTTCAGAAATGATAAATACTTATCTGAATTTGGAATTTAGTCACTATCAACTAATTAGTTACAAATAATTATATGTTGCCAAATTTTCCTCCCAACCTTGAGACTCGCTTCCAAGCCTGAGTCTTCCCCCTAAGTTGTTGCTCACATGCAGTAAGACTAGCAGTGTTTGTCACAGCTATCTGGTCTTAACCAGACATAGCTTATAAACTCCGTCTGACATATCAGCATGGAAATATTTTTTGTATTCCTCTCTCCTTTTCTCCTCTTTCTTATCTTAGGTACCTCTACCCTCTTGATCTTTCTTGAGAATAAATCTCCTAGGAAGTAGTTAGGGATAGGTAACCACCTACCCTAACTATCTAACATGTGAGAGTTACATGTTTGTCATAAAAACATTTGCTTCATGCACAATTAATCAAAATAATAAATATTTAAACTTAAATAGTAATATCCATTTTGTTTAAATGAATTAATTAAATATTTACAATTGTTGGGGTCATCACATCTCCCCCCCCCCCAAGATTAAACATCGTCTCAATGTTTCTCTACTACAAATAGATTTGGACAAGCCTCCCTCATAACTTGTTCATCCTCCCAAGTGGCCTCCTCTAGCCCAAAGTGTTTCCATTGCACTTTATCTTGGGTGATAACTCGTTTCCGCAACATTACTTCTCTCCACTCGATTATAACAAGTGGTTCGACCGAAAACTCGCCTTCTAGTTCGACCTACACACAAGAAGAAAAAAATTTAGTCAGTTCATTTCCCTTGGCAATTTGTCTTGCCAAGATTTATTTAAGATTTAATTATTGTATATCTTGCCAATTGATTATATGCTTGGGATCATCTATATATATATATATATATATATATATATATATATATATAGATAATACAAAAACATGGAAAACATTGTGCACATGTATGTGGTTGGGCAAAGCGAGTTGGTAGGCCACCGGTCCAATTCGAGCCAGGATTTGGAAAGGACCACAGAATCGGGGTGCTAATTTAGCACATTCGATCCATTGTAATGTACTTTTCTTGGCCTGTACACGAACATAAACATGATCTCCAATTTTAAATTCCTGGAAACTTCTCTTTCGATTAGTAAAGTTCTTTTGTCGGTCTTGAGTGGCCTTTAAATTGGAAAGTAATTTTTTAACCATCTCCTCCATTTCTTTCAACATGTTTGGTCCTAACATCAATTTATCCTCTGGCCTGCCCCAACTCGAGGGTGTCCTGCACTTGCATCCATACAATACTTCAAACAGACTCATTTGTAGTGATGTATCGTAACCGTTATTGTAAGCAAACTCTATCAAATGTATGTAAACCTCCCATTTAGATGGTAATTGCATCACATAAGTTCCCAGCATATCTTCTACTACCTGATTTACTCGCTTAGTTTGCCCATCCGTTTGAGGGTGGTAAGAAGTGTTGAAATGCAATTGTGTGCCTAAACCTTCAAATAAGGCCTTCCAGAAAGCTTATGTGAATTTTACATCACGATCGGATATTATGATCTTCGGTAATCCATGTAATCTAAAAATGGTTTTCATGAATATGTTAGCGATTTGTACAACCTTGTAGGTGGACTGTACTGGTATGAAGTGAGCAGATTTGCTCAACTTATCTACCACCACCATTATTGAGTCATTATGCTTTTTAGACTTATTTAGTCCTGTAATAAAATTGATAGAGATGGTTTCCCACTTCCATTCTGGAATAGGCAACGGGTGCATCAATCCAACTGGGTGACGATGTTCTGCTTTCACTTGCTGACATTCCAGACAGTGAGCCAAATATTGAGCCACTTCTTTCTTCATACCCGGCCAAAAATATTCCTTTCTAAGGGTGGTAATTAATTTCTGGTATCCAGGGTGGCATGCATACAGAATTTTATGATATTAATCTAAGATTAAGTCTTTAATATTTTTCTGGTTAGGTACATACATTCTCCCTTTATAAATCAAAATACCTTCATGATTTACCTCATATCTCAGTTTTTGTTCATTATTGTTTAAAATTTTAGCTTTTTGCCATAAAAATTCATATTCTAGATCAAGCATGGTTGCCTCTTTAATCATCTCATTAAAGGTAGTTCACACTTCACTGAAAGAGACCTCATATATACAGTGTACCTTCTGACTTAACGTATTCACGACTCGGTTCTCCTTACCTTTCAAGTGCTTGATTTCAAAATAAAATTCACTTAGAAAGTCAACGCAACATACTTGCCTAGTATTCAGAGTGGGTTGCTTAAAATAGTTAGTTAAACTATGATGATCAGTCATTAAAAGAAATTTCTTACCCATCAAGTAATGTCACCACATCTTTAATGCATGAATGATTGTTGTTAGCTCTAAGTCATAGGCTGAATATTTTTTCTCGTGCTCCTTAAGTTTCCTAGACTCATAAGCAATAACTATTCCATCTTGCATTAGTACACCACCAACACCTTCCTTGCTGGCATCTATACAAACCACATAGTCTTTATTTGGATCTGCAATGCTCAAAATAGGCACGGTGGTAAGTAAATGCTTAAGCTGGTCAAAACTCTTTTGACACTCCATGGTCCACTTAAAAGTTTTTCCTTTCTTTTGCAGAGAGGTAATGGGATATGCTACTCTAGAAAATCCTTCGACAAATCGCCTATAGTAGCCATCTAGACCCATGAATGACCTTATATCCACCACATATTTTGGTACCAGCCACTACAATATAGTTTTTATCTATTTCAGGTCCACAGCAATTCCATCCTTGGTAATGACGTGTCCTAGATACTGGATTTGTTCTTTAGAGAAATCACATTTGTTGTACTTGGCATACAGTTGATGTTCTCTTAAAATTTGCAAAACAATACTAAGATGTTCTTTATGTTCTTCTATATTTCGAGAGTAAATTAATATGTCATCGATAAAAGTCAATACAAATTTATCCAAATATTGATGGAATTTATTGTTCATGAGACACATGAAGGTCATGGGAGTATTAGTTAGCCCGAAGGGCAACACTACGAACTCGTAATGTCCAATAATGAGTTCTAAATGTTTTTTTGTTATATCTTCTTCCTTGATTCTGATTTGATGGTAACCTGAATGAAGCTCGATCTTTAAAAACATGGTCGCACCCCTCACTTGATCAAACATCTTGTCTATACAAGGTAAAAGGTATTTATTTTTTATAGTCAGTTTATTTAACTGGCAGTAATCCATGCACATTTGTAAGGTTCCATCCTTGTTCTTAACGAAAAGTACTGGGGCTCCCCAAGGTGATACACTTGGGCGGATGTACTTTTTATCAAGCAGTTCTTGTAACTGCATTTTTAATTCTGTCAACTCCGATATACTCATGCGATAAGGAGCTCGGGATAGCGGGGCAGCTCCTAGAATCAACTCAGTGATGAAATCTATATCTCTCTTTGGAGGAAGTCCCGAAATTTCTTCAGGAAACACGTCCAGAAAATTTTGCATCACAGGTATATTTTCTAAAGAAACAGATTTTTCCTTTGAATTAGAATATCCTACCTGTATCGCATAAATTTGACATCCTTTTCCGATACATTTTGCTAACTGAGAGATTGTTATCGGTATTAATTTTAGGGGTCTTAATATTCCTTGAATTTCTTGCCCCTTTCCTTCTTCATCCATATAGTTAATAGTTTTGGTTTTACAATTAATGAGGGACCAATGTTTTTCCAACCAATCCATGCTTATTAGGATATCATACGATCCTAGGGGAAATACATTCAAGTCTGCCATAAGAGACTGACTTGCTAACTTTAAGGGGCAGCTGTTGACCTTGGCCAACACCCTTCTCTTTGCCCCCGTGGCTAGCTGTACTAACCAAGGACTCTTAAACTTAATAGCTTGCAAACAACATTGTTCTACTATCTTGGGACTAATATAACTCAAAGTAGCTCATGGATCAATTAAAACAGATATATTTTGGTCGAATATTTTACCTTCAAATTCTATCATGGTAGGTTGGTATTCCACCTGATGATCTTCAAGGACAGCATTGATTTTTGGAATGCTTCTTTCCACCTCTCCCATAGTTGATTCTTCTTGAATTTGTGAAACCTGATCAGTTCCTTTACGGTGTGGACATTTTTTGACGTAATGTGGTCCTCCACATCCCCAGCACTGTACTAGAGGTCTAGCTACTACTTCCACTTCAGTTCTGCCCGACTTCTCATTAGTCTTGGATTCATTTGGAATTTTAAATCTAGGTTGATTTCTATTCATATTTTTGTTTGCTTGCCCTTTATGGGGTCCCTTGTTGACTATGGCCTTATTTCCCTTGCTTCTGGAAGGAAACTTAATTCCCTTTTTATCATCCCATCTTTTTCCCACATCTCCCTTTTGCCTGTTTTGTTGATAGCATATCTGATCTTTTCGTATAACTTTGTCCATGGTCTTCGAGTTATCGAACTCAAGGCGCTCTTTCATAAATAGTGGCAAACTACTGATAAATTGTTTCACTTTCACTTTTTCCTCCCATATGTAAGGAACATACCGAAGCAAGGATGTAAATTTCGTTATGAACTCATCCATAGACAACTGTCCCAATCGAAGATTGTGAAACTCCTTTGCCTTTTCATCATAAAATATTTCAGTTAAATATTTCTCCTTAAAATACTTTTGAAATTTTTCCTAAGTTATGCTCTGCTCATTTACTCCACACACAGCTTTTACTTCCTCCCACCATAGGGTGGCTTTTCCTTGCAGCTGAAAGATGGCCAAGCGAGCCTTTAAGTTATGGTTGTATTCATACAGCTGAAAGTACTTATTCATATTGATAATCCAAGCTTCAGCTGCCTCTTCCTGTTCACCATTAAAGAGGGGTGGTTTTATTTTCTGAAATTCTCCTTGTAGTTCTATTTTTTTCCTTTTCTTCTTTTTGTGTTCTGATGCATTATCAGATTTTTCCTCCTGATTTTCTTCGTCGCCTTCTGTTCCTAAATTCTCGGTTCAAAATTCTTGTTCACTAGTCATGTTCCCATGCTCTGGACTAGGAATTGGTTGTCGCTAATTCTGTCTATCAGAAAAACTCTTCATAATCTTTTCTTGCTCCTGCATTAGCCTTTCATTATTTGTCCATAACCGGACCATCTCATCCTTCAGTTCTTGCACAGTTTCCAAGATTGCAGTGTTGGTATTGTGCGGTTCTTCCCCCAACTGTACCCATACCTCAGGATTGGATTCTTGAAAAGATGTCAGTCATGTACCTGTCATGGATCTGTGGAGTGTAATTCCAATCCACCTCATGCTAGCTGCTTTTCTTTCTTTCTCTATGCACATCACAAATGTTGTTATTCGTTTATTTCCAGAGGTCTCAGCTTTGTAACCTGAGTGCTCTGATACCACTTGTCATATCTCTTAAACAAAATATTATCTAGATAATGTGAATAATAATAATAATAAAATTATGCATGTAATGTTTTACTCATAGATAAGATTTACTTATTACATTTATGAAAACATTACACCTGTCGCAAATATATTAAAGGCCACTACATTGAGTACATGTATTAATAGCAATGGTATATACGATCAACTAGTTAACAATACAATATATCTCCAAGTACAAAGCTATTAATTCAATCCTAATAGAGCGATCTTGGCTACCCATGAGATGGCGGAACCAGGGTTCTGGACTCTTCACTATGCTTTATAGTTGTTGGCTCTACCTTGGAAACAACACTTCCTCATCAACAGTTCTCCACTACATAGCATAATCCAATGGCGATGGGAGATTCCTTACCTTTTTGGTTTGCTCGAGAGTTGTTTTCCATCATTTGCTTCACCTCTGGAAGCATTTTCCAACTCTGAACCACAGCTCCAGACTATTCACAAGTTTAACCTTATTCGTCTGCTCTTTGTTCACTCTACCATTACTCAATCTATCTCTGTCATGATTATGTTTTTGTTTCCCGTTACCATGCCAGACTCGCAAAGGAGGGTTTCATAGGTTCTATTACGAAGGTGCAGTATCGTGGTCACAAACCCAAACCAGGTATAGGGTTTTCATGTCCTTAAACTTTCTTTCTTAAATATACAGTTTTTGTCATTTATTCTATTGACTGGTTCTTGTGTTTTTCAAGGTTCCGTGGGAGGCTTCATACAGCTCGAAAATGGTTATTCGAGGGTGAGGCTTCCTCCTAGAAACCAATTCCAGGGTCATAGACCCATCTCTCTTCTAGCCTCCAAATAATGTGTATATTGTTTCAAAAACTCTTGGTTATGGGTCTTGGGTCATTTTTTTGCATTGCGCCACATGGGTTTAAGGATACTACTGAAAGTCATTTTCCCTTTTATTATAATAATTTCTTCAGATTAGTTTCCAGTCATGGGCTTTCATGCTGGTTCTTTCAATTGTGGGTGCGTGAATTAAACTAGAATTTGTAATTTGATATATACTGTACTCTATCATCGTTTGAGGTTATGAACGTTTATATAGAATCTTTCCTCAGATTTGAAGAGCTTTGTCTGAAATTTTATCTTTTGTAATATTAAGAACTTTGTCTTAGGGTTTTATGTTGGAAATGAATGATATCTATCTGGGTGTTTACCTCAGGAAGATGGTATTTTTGCTCAGTTCCATCTTATTAATTATATGCATGTTGTTTCAGGAATTATAATGTAATTTCCTCCCTTCCAATTTCTTCTTGAAAAGAGAATTTCGATCTTTAATGTTCTCTTGGCTTGTAGCGTGCCTCAGTCATTTTGATTTACTATTCATAAGGAAAATTTGACCCTTGCCCCTCAAGCTCGATAATATTGCTTCACAGCAATAAACTTCTTGCAGGGTTTGGTAATTCTAGTTCAGTTTTCCTACATTTACATATTACTTGTTTGCATACGAGACAGTTACATGCGTACTACTTCTTTTAATTCCTTCCTAATTTAATTATTTAGCGGATGGGGTCGACCTCCTATCTCTAATGCTTGTTTCCTTTTCTAATAGAAAACGGTCGGACTTGGAGCAACATGTTTGTTTATCCATTAATGGATGTCAATAGTTTTGTTTACAAGTATTCTTTCGGGTTTGTAAATTTCTTGGGCCGAGATTTGTTAATAACTCCAATTAATTATGTTTCCCCTATTTCTTGAGGGTTTTCCTATGGTAACCCTAGAGGAAAGTTTCCTCCAGGAATTTTGTTTCCTCTAGTTAACAGGATGTATGAGTTATCATTCAAGTTTTCTAGATTATGAAATCCTTTGGGTGAGCATTTGGCCTTTATTAAACTAGTTCAACTAACCCTTTTTACTAGCATGCCAATTCTGTTTCAAGCTTACATTTACTCCATAGCATAAATACTTCTATTTCAAGAATACATTTATTCACTGGCATACATATTCTGTTCAAGAATGCCTTTAATCAATAGCATAAATACTTATGTTTTCAAGAATGCATTTATTCACCAGCATACATATTATGTTCAAGAATACATTTAATCAATAGCATAAATACTTATATTTTCAAGAATGCATTTAACCTTCAGAAATGATAAATACTTATCTAACTTCAGAAGTTAATCATTGTTGACTAATTAGTTCAAAACAACTATATGTTGTCGAATTTTCATCCCAACCTTGAGACTTGCTTCCAAGCCTGAGTCTTTCCCCCGAGTTGTTGCTCACATGCAGTAAGACTAGCAGTCTTTGTCACAGCTATCTGGTCTTAACCAGGCATAGCTTATAAACTTTTTCCGACATATCAGCATGAAAATATTTTTTGTATTCCTCTCATTTTCTCATCTTTCTTATCTCAGGTACCTCTACCCTCTTGATCTTTCTTAAGAATAAATCTCCTAGGAAGTAGTTAGGGATAGGTTACATGTCTGTCATAAAACATTTGCTTCATGCATAATTAATCAAAATAATAAATATTTAAACTTAAATAGTAATATCCAGTTTGTTTAACTACAGTAATTAAATATTTACAATTGTTGGGGTCATCACAGTCCGCAAGTAAATTCAGAACTTTAGATCAACATTAGACTTTTGCACTGATGAAGAAGATAGGAACCTTAATATAGATTTGAAGTGATTTCTTAGGGGGCCAACTAACACCAGTATAGATCTATTTTAACCATGGATCTACCAAGAGCCGAGAGAGATCAAATTTCAAACTTGAAAAAAGATTTACATGTCAAGAGATTTAATAGCTTCTAGTGCTTGGTAAATATGTGATTAAGATAGATCTATAGTGGTAATTTTTCATTGTTTATATTGTATTTTTGAATATTTTATCATTATTAATATTTTATATTAAAAATTGAATGAGTTACACATTTTCCTCTTATTAAGAAGTAACTACATTATTTTATCTTTAATTACTTTTTCCTTTTGAGCATTGAAATATTTTACTAAGGTAAACATTAATACACACATAATAGAGAGAGAGAGAGTTCATACTGAAATAGATTTTTTTTTTAATTACTTTATCTCTATAAAGTTATATAAAATTATATTATTTAAGATAGACATGAAAATATTTTATTTATTACTTGAAGAGTGAAAGTGAAATATCAAAGAACCAAGTAGAATGAAAGTGAAACATTGGATTGTAAAATGAGTCTCTCATAGATTTTTAATTGTTTATTTATATGGTTATTTAATTTTTATTATTTTTTTTTGGTTGATATTAGCGAAAATTATTTTTATTATTTTTTGAGGATGTGACATACTTACACATGTCCCTTATTAGAATGGATCTCTCAGTGATTTTTAATTATTTATTTATATGATTATTTATTTTATTTATTTTTTTGGGTTGGCATTAGCAAAAATTATTTTTATTATCTTTTGAGGATGCATACTTACACATGTCATTGTAGAATGAACCTCCCTTCTATTTTTAATTATTTATTTATATAGTTATTTAATTTTTTTTTTTTGGTTTTGGTTTGACATACTTATATATATATATATATATATATATATATATATATATATATATATATATATATATATATATATATATATATATATATATATATATATATATATATTACACACGTCATTGTAGAATGAACCTCCCTTCTATTTTTAATTATTTATTTATATAGTTATTTAATTTTTATTTTTTTGTTTTGGTTGACATTAGTTAAAAAAATACAAAAAATAAAATAAAAAAATAATAATAATAAAATAAAATAAAAAAATTAGGTACACATATCCCTCATGCTAGATTGTATAATGAGTCTCTCTTCTATTTTTAATAGTTATTTATTTATATGGTTATTTAATTTTTGTTTTGATTGACATTAGTGAAAATTATGTTTATTATTGTTTTGAGAATAATGACATACTTATACGTCACTCATATTGGTTTCATACTAGTTTGTAAAATGAGGCTCTTGATGATTTTAAATTATTTATTTATATGATTATTTAATTTTGTTTTTCTTTTTTTTTTTTGGTTGAGATTAGCTAAAAAAAAAATATTTTTTTTGAGGACATGACATTCTTACACATTTCCATCCTAATCGATTGTATGTGAGCCTCTCGGCTCAATTACTTTTTCCCTTCGAGCATTGAAATATTTTACTAAGGTTCATACTGAAATAGATAGATTTTTTTTTTTAATTACTTTATCTCTATAAAGTTATATAAAATTATATTACTTAAGATAGACATGGAAATATTTTATTTATTACTTTATAAAATTATATTATTTAAGATAGACATGGAAATATTTTATTTATTACTTGAAGAGTGAAAGTGAAAGATCAAATAACCAAGTAGAATGAAAGTGAAATATTGGATTGTAAAATGAGTCTCCCGTAGATTTAATTTTTGTTTTTTTGTTTTGGTTGACATTAGCTAAAATTATTTTATTTTTATTTTTTGAGGACGTGAGATACTTATACACATCCCTCATACTGGATTGTAGAATGAACCTCTCTTATGTTTTTAATTATTTATTTATATGGTTATTTAATCTTTATTTTTTTGTTTTGGTTGACATTACCGAAAATTATTTTATTTTTATTTTTGAGGACGTGAGATACTTACACACATCCCTCATACTGAATTGTAGAATGAACCTCTCTTCTATTTTTAATTATTTATTTATATGCTTATTTAATTTTTCTTTTTTTTGTTTTGGTTGACATTAGTTAAATTATTTCTATTAATTTTTTAGGACATACATATCCCTCATACTAGATTGTAGAATGAGCCTCTCTTCTATTTTTTATTATTTATTTATTATTATCCAATTTTACACATGTCCCTCATACTAGATTGTAGAATGAGTCTCTCTTCTATTTTTTATTATTTATTTATTATTATCCAATTTTAAGGTCACAAAGTGAGCAGGAAAACATACTCTACCCCATCTAGTTTTGAACCTATGACCTCTTAGGAGGAAACACATGCTCTTAACCATTAGGCCCACTCAAGTTGTACTAGGACAATGACATACTTACACATCCCTCAAAAATGAGTCTCTCGATGATTTGTAATTATTTATTTATATGGTTATTTGATTTTTGTATTTTTTGTTTGGTTGACATTAGCGAAATTTATTTTTATTACTTTTTGACGATGTGACATACTTACACATTTCCATCGTACTGATGAGGAAGATATGAACCTTAATATAGATTTGAAGTGATTTCTTAGGGGGCGGCCAACTAAGATTAAAAAGTTTCAATTTCAATTTAGAGCCCAAACTATAAGGCCAACTTGGAGGTAAATAAGTTTTTGAATATTAAAATTGGAGCCAAACCCTAGCCGAATTAGGGTTGAAACATCAAAAAATAATTGTAATTAATTTCCTTTAATGCCTAGGCCAAAATAAGGTTGTCCCATAGAATTTGATATTTTCCTTAATGAAAATCCTTGTCTTATTGAGATTCTAATTAATGATAGACTGCCACTTCACTTCCTTTTAGGGATTTTAACCACGACAAGGGGTATTTGACCTTCCAAGAGGCATAGCTTTCAAACCGTGAGGAATCTGTCAGGTACCTATAATACTAGTGTATTCCTTTATTATATTGTCATTGTATCCCCTTATTATTATTTTTGTGCCCATGTTGTCCCCATATTGTTATTATTGTGCCTCATAGAAGCTCACTATTATTATTGTTGTTCCCTTACATTATTATTGTTATGTCGGCTTTAACTATATTGTGACCCCTTAGATTCCTATATATAGAAAGGAGGTCTTGTCATTTGTATCATCCAAGAATTGTTCATTTGTGTAATGTAAATGAGGTTTCCCCCTCGAAGAGGCTGATTTTTAAGTCGTTGATCTATATTTTCTTCTATTTTGTGAGCTGGTTGCATAACAATTGGAATCAAAGCTTTGGATTCTAGGGTTTCGCTGTTTCAAACAGGTCATTGTGGAATTTCCGTTCTAACTTTTTTTCTACGACGTTTCAGAAGCTAAAATTAAAACCCATTTGAGACGAAATATTGATGAACCTCGCGAACAAATTGTAGAACTTGTCTCGCTATATTTTTAGAGATATGATCCAAGGAAGTTAGGAATTTTGCAGGCTCCAGAATTATATCTCAAAATGGTGACATGGGGAAATCGTCATAACTTTCTCTCTAAGCATTAGATTGAAATTTCGTAAAAAGTTACAAAAAGAGGACATAATCTAGTTTTTTTGTATCGATTTCAAGTCCAAAGGTCAAAACAATGACACGTGGAACTTCATACAAGTTCATTCTATTGAACCAATTTATAATCAGGTCATCGTGGGACATTTGGAATAACTCTTTCTTGGAGAATTTAATCGTAATCAGACTTGCGGGGTTGGAACAAGGACTGAGAGGGCTACCAGAGGATGAAATTTTAGACCTTGGAGATTACAGAGATACAACAGATTCAATATCGAGCTCCTATAAAGCCAAAAAGGAACTGTGTAGTCTTTTTAAAAAATTGCATAAGTTTTGTTTCAAAAATTAGTTTGAAGGAATTCAAAGGACATAGTGAAGCGTAATTATCATTAATTGATGCCCCGAAGAAATAAAATGGAAACACCTAGTAAGAAACCTGAAATTTCTAGCATGACTCATGAAGAAGAAGAAGAAATGCAACATGATATATCAAAATTATGAGACCAAGCGTGACAATTTTCACTCTCACAAAAAGTGGTAGAAGCTAAGATGGATGGTTTAAAGAAAGCCGTGGAAGCTAAGATGGATGGTTTAAAGAATGGCGTGGAAGCTAATATGGATGGCGTGGAAGCTAAGATGGATAGTTTAGAAGTAAACATTGAATATTTGAAGAAAGACATGGAAGTTTTGAAAGGAGGTTTGGCAAAGTTGCTACAAGAAATTCTTCCTAATAGTGAAAAGGTAATAGAGGAAACTCATGATGAGAACAAAAGAAATGTTAGTCATGATTTCATAGACTCTAACATTGGATTGAAGACCCACCATGTTCCAAATATCAATATGAGGAAGTTTGATGGCAAGGATCCCATAACATGGATACTACAGATGGAGCAATATTTCGATCTCCTTAATGTGAAAAACACATAAAAGGTACGAATTGTGACTTTATATTTGGAACCCAATCAATTTATATGGTATCGATGACTTTACTCTCATAAAAAAATTGTCACTTGGCCAATTTTTATGGAATAAATGATAGCACATTATGAGAATACAAAAAGCAACACCTTTTTTAGCCAATTGATAAATCTCAAACAAAAAGGTTCAATGGTGGAGCACATTGAGGACTTCCAAAATTTGAATATAAGGGTAAAAGATATTCCAAAGGAGCATAGGATTGATGTGTTCATAGGGACATTAAAAGATAACATCCAACATGAGGTTCGCCTTTGGGAACCTGATTCATTGGAGAAGGATTTTAGGTTGGCACAAGAAAAATTGAAAGCAAAATTATGGCAACAAGGAAGCTTACCAGTCACAACTATAAAGATGGAAGTGTTGTTGCTCCTAGCCTTCCACAACCTAGAAGGTTGACACCACAACAATTGGAAGAAAAAAGAGAATAAAGGCTTTGTTACAGTTGTGATATAAAATACACTAAAGGTCATAAGTGTGCTGAGAAGAAACCGAACTTTATGAGAAGGCATTGTGGGATGTAGGCCGAAGGAGAGCGGCGCGCTAGGGTTTCTACTCGGCTCTGGTTGCTGAGTTTTTCGCCTGCGGCGGCAGGGCTTGCCTCTGGTGGTTTCCGGGAGCCCATCCACCGCCATCGCTTGGTGCTTTGACTCTTCGGCGTGCGGCAAAGCTTTCTTGTTTTGAGGCAGGGTTTCGCTGCGTCTGGTGGGGTTTGGAGGTCTGCGGTCCTGGTCGATTTCGGACTCGGCTCACCTCCCTCCGGGGGTTTCTCTTCCCTTGCGACGTGCTTCTTCTCCTTTCCTCAGCGCGATTCTGTGCACTGAGTTGGGCGGAGGCGGAGCGTGCCCATTTTCTTTTGGTCTTCGGCGGATAAGGCTGCGTTCCGGCCTTGTGTTGGGCGGCGGCGGAGCGTGCCCTTTTTCTTCTGGTCTTCGGCGGTCTTTGGGTACTTCAGTCACTCTGTTTTGACGGTCCCTCCTAGTTGGTGTTGTGCCGCGGAGCGGGGGCGGGAGTATTTGTTTGGGCCTCTTGATTCTCTTCGGGGGGGCGAGGTGGCTGCCCTAGCCGCCTCTGCCCCCGGATCCGAACGCCTCTGCTCTGGTTGGGACCTGATGGGTTCCCTTGCTGAGGCTTTGGATCCTTTTTTTGGCCTTTAGCTGGCTTACCACTACAGT
This sequence comes from Pinus tabuliformis, assembly GCA_031772625.1. NCBI lineage: Eukaryota > Viridiplantae > Streptophyta > Pinopsida > Pinales > Pinaceae > Pinus > Pinus tabuliformis. The sequence goes on along the minus strand of CM062817.1, from coordinate 1,645,889,196 downwards.
TATTGGGAGCGTTGAGGGATCGGAGGTGTGGAGTCTGCCCCTGCACCGATTCGTGCCGCTTCTTCAATGGTTGTTTCTGGTTGGTTTCTTCTGGCTTCTTTGGAGATATGGGTGGTTTTCTTCTTCTGGCTTCTTCGGTTTCGGGAGGAGAGTTTTGAGGGGGTGGGGGGGTGGCTACCTTGGCTGCTCCCTTCCATTTCGTGCCTCTTCTCCTTGTCTTTGGCGGCCATTTCGAACTTTCTGCTCATTCTACAGGAGCTTTTTGTTTTATTTTCTGTTATTTTGCTTGAGATGGGTAGGGGTATCCTCCTGTTGGGGTTTACATACCCTTTTTCTTGCTGCCCTGTTTTGAGGGCTCTTCTGCATTACTTCTCTTGAAGTATTGTTTTGTAAGTGGTTTACCCACACTACAGCATATGCGTTCAGCATCTACAGCATGTAATTTTCTGAAATTAATGGAAATTACGAATTCTCTTCTTCAGAAAAAAGTGTGCTGAGAAGAAATTATTTTACATATATTGTGAAGAGGAAGAAGAAAAGGAACAAGAAACATCAAAAGAAGAGAATACACACCAAGAAAAAAGCCTAGAGAAAGAAGAAATGAATCTGACCATATCTTGTAATGCATTGGTCGGAATAACCACTCCTCAAACTATCAAGATAGAAGGACATATCAAGAAGAAAAAGGTAATAGTGTTGATTGATTTGGGAAGTACCCATAATTTTATTCATTGTAAGATAGCGAAGTAATTGAATTGCTTCTATATCTAGCACCAGAGTGTCAAGTGATGGTTGCAAATGGAAGAACCATAAATTGATCTGGAAAGTGACATAATATCAAGCTATCCATGGGAGAATATGTTTTGAATAGTCCAATGCTTTCCATTCCAATGGGTGGTGTTGATGTTGTACTAGGAGTCCAATGGCTACAATCTTTGGGTACGATAGCTTTTAATTTTCAAGAACTTTTCTTGAAAAAAAATTCAAAAGGAAAGGAAGTTGAATTAAGGGTATCATAGGGAAACTAGGAAAGATAATCAGCTCTAACAGCATGACAAATCTTCTAAATAAATAACAATGTGGCGTAATTTCACAATTATGTTCGCTAGAGGTTTCCACGTCAAAATCATCTATTTCTCTAGATCTCCAAAAAGTCTTGGACAATCATTCCAAGGTATTTGAGACTCCCAAAGGCCTCCCACCTATTCGTGATCATGATCATGCTATTCATTTTATTCCAGGAAGTGTTCCTCCAAACATCAAGCCTTACAAATATCCCTATGCCCAAAAGAGTGAAATTGAACATATGGTTGCAGAAATGCTAGAGGCTGGTATAATTCAACCTAGTCAAAGTTCTTTCTCTGCTCCGATAGTATTGGTGCACAAGAAGGATGGATCATGGCACATGTTTCTAGAATATAGGGAGCTCAACAAGCTCACTATTAAAGATAAATTTCCCATTCCTGTCATTGATGAATTATTGGATGAATTTTTTGGAGAAATTTACTTCACCAAGTTGGACCTTCGTTCAGGATATCATCAAATCAAAATGAAGACTGAAGACATTTCGAAAACAACATTTAGAACTCATGAGGGTCATTATGAATTTTTGGTCATGCCTTTTGGCCTTACCAATGCACCTTCTACATTTCAAGGTTTGATGAATTCCATTTTCAAACCCTTCCTTAGAAAATTTGTGTTAGTATTTTTTTATGATATACTAATCTATAGCAAGTCTTGGAAGGATCATGTTCAACATGTTGATAGAGTGCTCAAACTATTGGAGGAGAAACAATTATATGCAAAAACCTCCAAATGTTTCTTTGGAGTACAAGAGGTGGAATATTTGGGTCATATTGTATCTCATGAAGGTGTTAAGGTAGACCCTAGAAAAATTAAATCCATTAAGGAATAGAAAATCCCCACATCCATAAAGCATCTACGAGGATTTCTCAGGTTGACAGGGTATTATCACAATTTTGTTAATAATTATGGGAGAATAGTATCACCTCTAACAACATTATTGAAAAAATATGCATTTTCTTGGACTCCAGGAGCAACGAAAGCCTTTGAAGATCTTAAAGAGGCAATGTGCCAAGCACCGGACTTAGCTACGCTAGACTTCACAAAAACCTTTATTGTGGAATGTGGAATGTGATGCCTTAGGAAATGGAATTGGTGGTTTTTCAATGCAAGAAGAAAGACCCATTGCTTTCAAAAGTCGTCCAATCAAAGGAAATTATTTACACAAAGCTATTTATGAGAAGGAAATGTTGGCAATACTACATGCACTCAAGAAATGGCGACCTTACTTAATGGGAAGACACTTCAAGGTAAAAGCAGATCATGATAGTCTTAAATACTTTTTAGAACAAATATTGTCTTCAGAAGAGCAGCAAAAATGGGTCACAAATATATCGGGTTATGAATTTTAAATCATCTACAAAAAAGGGAAGCAAAATGTGCATGCAGATGCACTCTCAAGAAAGGATGAGGATGTGGAAGCATTTCTTTGTGTAATTTCTATTATCCAACCAGATTGGACAAACAAAGCAAGAGATGAATGGAAGAATTATAAAGAAGTGTGGGCACTCATTCAAAAGTTACAACAAGACCCCAGTACATATGATACATTTAGTTGGAAAAATGATTCGTTATGGTACAAAGATTGCTTATACATCTGTAAGAATTCCCAACTCAAACAAAAGATTCTTATGGAATTGCACACCTCTCCCTTAGGAGGTCACTCCGGATTTTTAAAAGCTTACCATAGGGTTAAGAAGGATTTTTTTTGAGATGGCCTTAAATCTGATATTCAAAAGTTTGTGGTGGAATGTTTGGTTTGCCAATAAAATAAAGTTGAAACAATTAAGAACCCAGGTCTATTACAACCTTTATCCATTCCATGTCAACGTTGGAAGAGGTTTCAATGGATTTTATCACAGGTTTACCCAAGTCCAAAGGAAAGAGTGTCATTATGATAGTAGTTGATAGAATTACCAAGTATGCACACTTTTGTGCATTATCTCATCCCTTTAAAGCCAGTACAATTGCTACTGCATTTATGGAAATAATTCAAAAGCTACATGGAACCCAAAGATTATTGTAAGCGACAGAGATCCCATTTTCACTGGAAATTTTTGGACAAAATTATTTTCTTGTCTAGGTACTGAGTTAGCTCATAGCTCATGTTATCATCCTCAATCTGATGGGAAAACTAAGATAGTGAAAAAATGTTTGGAAGGATACTTTCGTTGCTTTGTATCTGATAAACAGACATAATGGGTCAAATGGTTTCCTTTGTCTGAATGGTGGTATAACAATTCCTTCCATACTGCAGCAAAAATGACCCCATTTATGGCACTTTATGAATATCATCCATTTTCCATCACATCATATTTAAGAGAAAATTCTAAGGTCCAAGCAGTGGAATATCACATCGAGCATCAAAAACAAGTTCTCCAACTCTTAAAGGATAACCTCACCTTGGAGTAGAATAGAATGAAACAACAGGCAGATCAAAATCACAGCGAAAGAAGTTTTGATGTAGTTGACTAGGTATTTCTACGGCTACAACCATACAAACAAGTGTCCCTCAAGCAAGCTAAGAAGGATAATAAATTATCACCAGAGTATTATGGTTCATACAAGGTGTTGCAAAAGATTAGTACTATGGCATACAAATTGGAGCTTCCTACAGCTTCCCAAGTGCACCCAGTTTTCCATGTTTCATGTTTAAAGAAGGTTATAGGTGACAAGCTCCCATTTCAAAGAATATTGCTAGAACTTGATGAGGAAGGAAAAATCATATTAGAACCTGAAGCAGTCACAGAAACAAGAACTTGACAACTACGAAATCGATCAATTTCAAAATATCTCATCAAGTGGAAGAGCTTACCCACTGAAGATTCCACATGGGAGGATGAGAATTTTATACATAAGCATCCAAAACTACTCAAGTGTTGAGGACAACACTTTTCTGAAGGAGAGGGGCATGTTAGGTCCCTATAATACTAGTGTATTCCCTTATTATTATTGTCATTGTATCCCCTTATTATTATTGTTGTGCCCATTTTGTTCCCATATTGTTATTATTGTGCCCCATAGAAGCCCAATATTGTTATTGTTGTACCCTTACATTATTATTGTTATGTCGGCTTTGACTATATTGTGACCCCTTAGACTCCTATATATAGAAAGGAGGTCTTGTCATTTGTATCATCCAAGAATTTTTCATTTGTGTAATGTAAAGGAGGTTGTCCCCTCGAAGAGGCTGATTTTAAAGTTGTTGATCTATCTTTTCTTCTATTATGTGAGTTAGTTGCATAATAAAGTCTCATGATGATCCATATACCATTGGAATCAGTATGACATGGAGCATCCAATGATTCAACAAGTGTGGGGCTTCTACGGTTTTCCAATGTTTCGAGAGATTTTTCAATTACTACAATCTAGACAAATATCAAGAGAATTCAAAAAAAAACGTTGGCATCAATGACAAACCATTCAACAACTATGGCCCCAGTTCTATCAGCAATCTCATGACTTCAAATTTAATACTTCTAGGATTATTTATGTGTGTAGAAATTGTTTTTGAATTCATCGCATAAGTATTTGTTTTATCGATGTTTTGAACCATCATATGTGGTTCATCATAAAGTTCCTCTCTTGCTTACGAAAAAAAAAACATACAGGAATACTTAATAAGCAAGCTTCAAAAATTTGTGTCATGAAATGAAGTCTCACACCACATGAATCATTGATTTGTGAGTTTGGCCTTATAACTTTATTAACAATACATTGACACAAGTGTGGGAGGAATCACTCAATATTATTCGGGTGTCAACCAAAAGAGTGGATGAGTGTATTGAAGTTATGCTATGTAGTAAAATAGATACATAAATATGTTGCAAAGACAAGCCTATCAAATAGCATAGGCAAATACTCATGGAGAAGTGGAAATATTGTATAAAATTTGTGGGTTTTATGTAACCGAGGTTCAACCCTTTAAACTATTGAAAGTAAGCAAAGGCACACATGGCACCATTATGTTGATGAAGACAAAATCTCCGTACACATGGGCTTCATAATAAATATGTCAAATTCAAGCATCTCATTGATTATTTTAGATTTTGGAAGAGCCTCCACGAACATAATATATTCATTAGATAAATTTTGAGGTCAAAAATGGGTCTCTAAACAAAAATGTACAACAAATATCAACTTTATAAGAAAAAATAGGATTCAATATGATGATGTCAACCATGGGGGGGTGATTCATCATTTTTTGAGTCAAAAGGTAAAAAGATAAAGAAATAAAAAACTACTTTGTCAATTCGTATTTTCAACTTATCTCCCTATGATTTTACTCAAATTTCAAGCAAGGGCACTCAATGTATATGGAATTTAATTTTGCATCCAAGGAGTACCCATGTTGCATACTTTCGATGGAACCTACTACACAAAAAATGTGAAATGCATGAAAAAACATGATTGCAATCACATTTTTTCATGTATTTCAAATTTTTCATGTAGCGGGTCCATCGAAAGTATGCAAAATGAGTACTCCTTGGATGCAAAATTAAATTCCACATCCAAAAAGTGCTCCTGCTTGAAATTTGAGTAAAATTATAGGGAGATAAGTTGAAAAAATAGTGTTTTCTTTCTTCCTCCAAAACTTGATGAGGTAATCTAATTTTATTTTATTATTTCCACTATTATTTTTATAATATTCCTTAGGAGGCCCATTTTAAACCTCAAAATTTCTCTAATGATGGTTACAAGTTGACTAACAATGTAATAAATATTCAACAAGGTACCTCATATTTTTTAGTGAACCGAGATTTTACAAAATATCGATGAAATGTTTACAAAATAAATATTTTCAAACCTAGTGACAGTTTGGTGCCGCGATATGTTTTTGGAGGTTCAGAGCTTCCAATGTGCGATTTAAAAAAACAACAATTTTAGTTTTTGACAATGAACTAAGTGAATTTCGATGTATGACAATACCCAAGGTCTTCCTACTAGTTTATGGTCAATGTTTTAGACGATATCGAGGTACATACAATATACAATGTTTAGCTTTCGATTATGACCACTCCAAAGAACCTCGTCTCGGCCTGAAACCTAGAGGGTCTTGAGGGCTTAGGAGGAGCAGTTATTATTATGAACTAATTAAAACATGGGAGGATTATGAGCATCTAATGAAACAAGGCATAGGACGAGGATAAATATTGGGTAAGACGAAAATCTTTGGCTTTCGAGAAGACAACAAAAAAAATGTATCAATGGCTTCAATCCAAAATAAGATTATACCAACACATATGTGAACGTAAAACACAACCACAGGAGAAAAGGAACTATAGTTTTCCAATGCATTTCAAGTGATTATGATAATGAATTTTTCTTGCATTTCTATAGCAGAAAAGGGGTCTTACCTTGCTGCCTGTGCTTAAAATTCTTAGCAAGGCGGATTTTTTTAATGCAAAAGTCTCTCGTTCTTGGCCACTCCTCAAACTTCTCATATGGGTTCCAAGCAAGTGTGCAGAGACAAAATAGTGAGGAGAGGAGTCAAGAATGGCAGTGAATGATGGGAGTTGGAGCATTTGGCATAGTGGCACTCAATTCGAAGCAATATGTTTATTCACTGAGTGGCATACGTGATTATTAGTGTTTGTTAATGAATCTATAGGTGTAACTACCCAACCAACGTCATGTGTGCTTGGCATTGGTTAGTGATGTCGATAACTCAAACAAATCTACGAGGGAATGACGAGTTGTGAAACCATCGAATTTTTCTCAACAAATATATCTATGATAATTCAATGATCCATATATATCAGGGGTTGTAACTTAAATACATGATTTGGAATGGCAGCATTGACAGATTTTCACGGTACTCCCAGAACATTAGCCAATTTTATCGCCAAACTGCCACATAACAATAGTTCGAAAAAAAATAGCTTATTAACATTGGCCCAGTTGGTTATGTTGGTTGTTGTATTAATCGATCATGTGTTGACTGAAAACACAAGCTCTCGGCACTATATTTCCAACGATATTTTTTTGTTTAGACCAATCTCCTAACGCCACATCGGCCTTATTTTGTTTCTTGTGATCTGAATCACCTGTGGTTGGGACCGAGGCCAAGTATTTAAAAGTAAAACATGTCATGGAGGATTCACCTTACCTCGCCACATATTAACCAAGGTTGAGAATCACATAATGTTTCTTGCACACCTACCTATATGATTTTGCAATATCAGCCACTTCATCATAAAAATATATTCCATCGCCACTACCTTAAGTGTTAGGTCCCTATACTACTAGTTTAACCCCTTGTTGTTATTAGTACAACCCCCTTATTATATTGTTGTGCCCATGTACTACCCATATTTTTATTATTGTGCCCCATAGAAACCCACTATTGTTATTGTCATGCCCTTATATTATTATTGTTAAGTCGGCTCTGATTATATTATAACCCTTTAGAGTCCTATATATAGAAAGGAGGTATTGTCATTTGCATCATCCAAGAATTGTTCATTTGTGTAATGTAAAGGAGGTTTCCCCCTCGAAGAGGCTGATCTAAGGTGTTGATCTATATTTTCTATCTTTTTGTGAGCTGGTTTCATAACATTAAGTCACATATTATAATGTGCATCACGCTCATCATAAATTTTAATTCAATCACTATATAATATAAACAATGGCTCTAATGTTACTTTAGGTCACACCTTACAACTTGTATCGCACACATCAAAAATTAATTTAAGCATTAACATGTAAACAATAGCCCTGACACCATGATCATATATATATATATATAATGCCATTGTTTGTTGCAAATTAGAAGTGGTCGCCAATAAATGCATATATACATTTAAAATGTTAAAAACCTTCAATATTTAAAATGAATCATGTTTTATCATAGAGTGGTTATGTGTATAATAACCTTTGATTGGGATACTTTTAGGTAGAGGACATGAAACTAAAACTTTTCCTTTTCTTATTTTATGTGCTTCGAGGTGGCATATAAATATATGCCTGGGATCTTGTCTAGTTTGTTGAAGAATGTGTAACTAGGTTCGGTCTTCATTATTATGAAATCTACTCTTTTATATGTAAAATGAAAAAGAAATTATTATTATTATTATCAAGCTTGGGTTTCTTTCCCAAGGAATTTATTTTATAGGTCAAGCACTCATTAAAGTGCTTCTAGGGTTTGTCCTAGGTATAGGATTCATTGTCATATATGAAACACCTTATGGACACATTTTAAATTGTAAAAGTAAAAAAAATTTGTCTTGAAAATGTCAAAAATAACTCCAAGCTCAAGTCGGCCTAAGAGCTGTCAAGTCGACCTACATGAAGAGTAGTGTCCACCCTTGAAGAAGCCTATATATAAGAGGAGCTTGTCCTCCATTTGGATTATTCACTCACTCATCTCACATGCAAAGAAGGAAGCAACAGAAGGACAAAGAAGGAAGTGCGAAGAAGAGAAGGATGAAGAAAGTTGAAGTGTTTGGGTCTTTCTACATTCTTCTAGGAATCCGAAGTTAGGGTTTTTGTGTTGGGGAAGTCTAAAGTTCGATTTTGGAAGCAAGAAGACCAAGAAGGAGAGCAAAGGTCTCTTAGGGCTTCCTATTAGCCCTAAAATCCAAATCAAGGTAAGTGAATTCAAGGGAAGAGCAGTTAGAGGGAGATCGAAGTCTCTTAGTGAAGAAGCAACAATTGCAGCAATTGTTGGGCAGCATAATTGCGAATTTACTAGGAGGTTGAAGATCTTGCAGCTAGAGGCAGAGGAAGACTTGATCTTGGAGGGTATTTGTCTAATTCTAGGTCATGGTATTTTTCAATTGAAAGATCTGAAAGATAAGAAGATATTTTTGGGTTTTCCCCTCAAGAGGAGGGTTTTTGGCCCTGGCTTGCAGCCTATATACTGTGTCATTGTTCTTATTGTTTTGGTAGTTGTTTGATGTATTGCACATTCTAATAATAAAGATAAAGCTAATGAGTAAAAAGGTAACACAAACACTTATAAAGTTAAGAGAATTTGGATATACATTGCCCTATTGAATTCTCAACACAGTTTGCCACATCTATAGCAGAATCTTTGCCTCCATCCCAAACATAATCACAATGAAAAAGGAAATTTTGAAGCACATGTTCCTCAAATAGTATTGCACATGACAAAAAGTTTTCTTAAGTTGGGGTCCCACCTACTAATTTATTTTTTATCATGCATATTTATTTAAGATTTGAATTTAAATTTTCTTATTAAGGGAATGGGGAAGGCACCTACAATGGTTTGCAAAATTTTATTCTTTACATGCATCAACATTGGTGACTCCACGGGGTGGTTTGCATAGTGCAAACCAAAACTCAAAAATTTGTATTTATAAAATCAATAGCTTGGACTGGAAATGAGTAGGATATGAGTTGTTATTGGGGGACATGAAGCAAGGGATGTGTGAAGTGAGAGGAAGAAGACAACACCTAGGGTGGTCTGTCACGAGTAATAATGAGGTTAGATAAAGTTTGTTCACAATCCAACTCTTTGAACAAGAAAAGGATGGTTCCTTGTCCCTGTATTAGAGACTTTGATATTAACAAGTTAAAGATACCAACGTATCAATCTTTTTAGAGAAATAAAGCTTAAACCGATTGTATCAGAGAAGGTGTTTCTATCCTGCTAGAAATACTTTCCAACTATACCCAAAACACAATATTCATCATCCTTATCAAAATCAAAATAGACAACAAGTAAAGCTTAAACAACATAAAAATAGGAACAAAATAACATAAATGGACTGAACTTTGTGAGAGGCTACAAAGTCAAAGTGAGAAAATAGCTACATAAAACTATACTAATTTTATTGTAAAAGTTTATTTATGTACAAGGTTAATACCTCAAGAGATTGTGCTCATACAGGATGATAATGCACATAAAGAAACAAGTCTTGAATCTTATTTTCCATTTTCGTGGCTTCTTGTACAATAATCAAGTTAGGATGATCGTCATGCCAACCAACAAACATGTGTAGGAACAACTGAGGCTTGATGAGAAGCCAAAAGTATTGTTGGTCACATCGCATGGCATTCCAACCAACAAGCATATGCTTGCATTCGCATACCATACTGGAAGGATAAAATATTCATGTTCAGTAAGATCAAGGCTCACATCAAGGGACACATCAATGTGATCTTGAACATCCTTCACATTGGAAAGTTCCCCGAACATTTCAAAGTCAAACCTTTCAAGTTTAACTGGATTAACTGAAAAGGCATCCCCATGATCAAAAATGATGACTTCCTTTTCAAGCTCATCAAATAAAGAATTATCATCCATATCATGAAAGTGTAAGACATTTCCAAGATCACAAATAGAGACTTATTCTTCAAGTTCATCAAAAAAGTATCATGATTGATATCAAGGAAAGACGAGGTGTTTTCAAGATAAAAAGTAAAATCTTCCTCACCAAAAGAAAGATTAATCATGCAAATTAGGAAAAGTGCTCTCATCTCCAAGATTCGACCCTTCTTCACCATTATCTTCATGAGGGGTATCATTATGGGTTAAACAAGGCTGAGGTCGGTTTAAGAATCATGATTATCATTGCATGCATGAAATTTGGGATCAATTTGAAAGAGTGAATGATCAAAATGGAAGGCAAGCGATAAGGCTTTGTGATCATAAGTAGTAAGGGGAGATTGGTATCCTGAAGATTCCTTACAAATCTTTGAAGATAAAGAATCATGAATTATGAAATTAATTTTCTCATAGGTCAAGAAGAGATGGGGATTTTCCTGATATTCAATTTTTGATTTCAGAATAATTCACAAGCAATTTTCTCGTGAGGGCCACTACAAAATTTACATTGAAGGTCAGAGTGGTTGGAAGGAGGAGATAATCAATTAGGGAAATTTTGAGGTCTAAAATGGACCTCCTAAGAAAAGCATACAAACAAAATAAACTTTATAATAACCAATAGGATTCAAGATGATAATGTCAACCACGGGGGATGATCCACCATTTTTGGAGTAAAAAAGTAAAAATATTAAAAAATAATAAAACTACTTTTTCAACTTATCTCCCTAATGTTTTACTCAAATATCAAGTGGGGGTACTCATTGGATGCAAAATGTAATTCCTCATCCAAATATTACCCATGTTGCATACTTTCGATAAACCCTGCTACACATAAAATGAGAAATACATGAAAAAATGTGATTGCAATCATGTTTTTAATGTATTTCTCATTTTTCGTGTAGTAGGGTCCATCAAAAGTATGAAACATGGGTACTCCTTGGATGAGGAATCAAATTATGCATCCAACGAGTGTTCCCGCTCGAAATTTGAGTAAACCCATAGGGAGATAAGTTGAAAATACGAGTTGAAAAAATAGTTTTTTCTTTTTCCCTCTAAAATTTGATGATGTAATCTAATCTTATTTTATTATTTCCACTATTATTTTATAATTTCCTTAGGAGGCCCATTTTAGACCTCAAAATTCCCCTAATAGTAAGTTTTATAATGCTCCTGCAAAGCTTGGATTAGACGATATTTGTTATACCAATTTATGGTTTTGCCTTGAAGAGATAGGGAAATAAGAAGAATAGGTCAAAATTTCACGAACCCCATTAGAAGAAAATATAAAAAATTCTTCAACGTGATCAGGAGAGGATTCCCACAAATTACCTTGGAGGATGGGACAACCAACCATAGATACAACATCAAATGAATTCAAACAGAATTTATACATGATTAGATTAAGTGAGAAACACATTGTTGCTCAGTCATCTATGAGCAACAGGTTCTTGTTCTCGTTGGCGAAATTGCTTTTCTAAAAATTCTCTTTGTTCTTGTGATTCAATTTCATAGGAAATTACAGCCCAGTGGCATGAAAAATGTTCTATTGAGATAGCATTATCCATAATGAAATCAAAGAGAGAGTGTGATATGTCAATCTGATCTCCCATTTCGAGCCTGAGATTAGGTTGCTCAATGGATTGGGTAGTCATGGATTCAAGATAGATTCGATATGGCAAGGGAACTATCGTTCCCTAATAGGGTCACCAAAATATTGTTGATCAGAGAGAAGTTCTATGCTTATCCTAACCAACCCCTTCCCTAGATTTTATTCCCGTCATTATGACTAACTAAACAAGAATTTACAAATTTTATGTGATTTAAAAAATTTATTTACAGGACATCTAAGTAGGAAAAAAAATGACATTTACAGGATAATGCCTGAAATTTTATAAAAGTTTGAAAATGCAAATAAGCAAATTAAAGATCTTTGAATAGCAAAAAAAAAAAATCAGACATGGGAAGCAGCAATCTAATCAGTGTTTTAAGAATTTTTGGCCTCAAAAAGTTGTAGAGCCTCAATTACGTTAAAATAACAATTTAAAAATAGTGAACCACATATAAAAATATGAAACTTTGCGATAAGTATATACAGCAAAAATAGAGAAAAATAAAGTTGATATTATTAATGCAATTTTTTTAGTATAGCGGAATCAGAAGGTAGATTCCTGCAAAACATCATTGACCAAATCAAGTTTTAAACATTTTTAATGTAAATAAACCATATACAATAGTTTTGGAAAGAAAGAAAAAAAGATAAAACAACCATCAAACACCTTCATATGATATGATACAATAGTAATCATCTTGTTTCTCTGCAATATTAATGGTCATTAGTATTGGTTAAGTGGAAAACCAGACCTTCAAATAAAAAAATAAATAACATAAAATCAAGTTAACTAAGAAGGATATGTCCAAAGTGAGTGGAGTTTCTCATTTAATGGTATTGTCCCTTTAAAAAATATCTATTGTCACCTTCGGTTCAACTTCTTGTAACTCACAAAATATCGAAACCGAGAGGAAGGAATAACAACTAAAACATAGTGCATACCTCTTATTACAGTCTTATCTCCTTCTCCCTCATAGGTATGTGCCCTTTCTATTCTTCTTCAAAGTGGTTAGGCAGTTGAACCACTATGGTGATTTGTTAAAATATGTTTTTTAATCAAAAGCTGATTAGGATTCGAGGGTGACGTTTCTAAAGGGAAAGTTAAAAAGACTAACTTTGTAATTCATTATATTTAAATTTCCTAGTAGGTGGGACCCCAATGTTCCATAAAATAAGTCATGACTTCCCAACATAAACTTTTAAATAATAAAACACTATAAATCACATACTGTTGCGCTCCCCGTTAATGGCAGTGTTAATCCAACACTCCCTGTGTGTTTCGTGGCATGTGCTTAAATATAGTGATGTAACTGTTTACTAACACCTGCGGGTTTTGGTGTAACAGCAATCGTGACTATATGTCCAAAGTGAGTGGAGTTGCTCATTTAATGGTATTGTCCCTTTAAAAAAGATCTATTGTCACCTTCGGTTCAGCTTCTTGTAACTCACAAAATATCAAAACCAGGAGGAAGGAATAACAACTAAAACATAGTGCATACCTCTCATTACAGTCTTATCTCCTTCTCCTTCGTAGGTATGTACCCTTTTTATTCTTCTTCAAAGTGGTTAGACAGTTGAACCACTATGGTGATTTGTTAAAATATGTTTTTTAATCAAAAGCTAATTAGGATTCGAGGGTGACGTTTCTAAAGGGAAAGTTAAAAAGACTAACTTTGTAATTCATTATATTTAAATTTCCTAGTCGGTGGGACCCCCATGTTCCATAAAATAAGTCATGACTTCCCAACATAAACTTTTAAATAATAAAACACTATAAATCACATATGTCATAGGCCTCCAAGTAAAATAGGTAAGAATAATCTTGTTGTTATAAACTGTTAATTGTAAAAATGAGGCATCATTTGTTCAATAATCATCATCAAACCATAAAATACAAGCACCTTCTGTCTTCATAGTTCCTTCCTTATGTCCCCAATAAAAATAAATTTAAATTAATAACAATATCCATATAAAATGTCTCCTCAAAAAATATATATCATATATCATAAAGATTGCTAAAAGGCGTCATATCCTAAAAACAAATGCATGTTGTCTAACCATCCATATATACATGAGAAATCATGTCTTAAGTTCATAATCATGTTGAAAATAGGTGTTAACAAGATAAACTCTAGTCCTCCTATCAGTTGTCTTTGTTATTCTTTCCCTACCTATGTTATTATTTTAAAGAAGATCATGCTATAACATAATGCAATATAACTCATTAACTTAGAAAGCAATAAAATCATATATCGATATATATTTTACTTTTCATTAGCAAAATAAATAAAACACAAACTGTGAGTAAAGATATGTGGGATAGAGTAGTTCTAGTATACGTGGGACATAATCTCTTTAGTTGTCAGCGTACTTTAAACACAGTATGATGTCACTAGCTTGCTCGGAGAAAGGACAGTGTCAAAAAATATGTTGATAACTTAAACAAAAGGAACTTGAGAGGCTTAGTAACATACAGGAATGCTTAATAAGGAAGTTGTTGGAAACACTGAGAGAGGATGAATCAGTGTCTCTTATCAATTATTATATTTCTAACTTCAAAGAGAATTAATTTCTATTAGCATTAGATAAATATAAGCACCCATCAACACCATTCAACAATGCACAATAATAATACAATAGACAAAAAGATTTTTAGGTGGAAACACCTCTGAGATAAAAACCAATGAACGCTTCTTAATATTTTCCTTTCAAATATTTACATCAAGTTTTCAGCTTCAACTAAAGGAAGCTCCAACCCCTTGATTTACAGGCTCCAACCTGTAGGACACTCCAATCCCTATTTACCAACTACAATTGGATGAACACTTCAACGCCTTATGCAAGCTCCAACCTGCCCTAGCACCACCTTGCCACCTTGGAGTGTTCTCAAGCTCCAACCTAAAGTAGACTCCACTCTCCTTCCTCACACCATCCGTCCATCGTGATCAATTGGCGGACCACATTTCATAATTTTCATACTAGATCCACCTGCGCTAAAAATCAATACAAATAAACATCTATACATGAAATTTGTCTACACTCTTTGTCAATCAAATTTGTCGATACTCAATTTGAACATCAAACCCTAGCTAGTAACCTCAATGCCTTTGTCCTCACTTTGTCTTTAGTCAACAATATTCTCATGTCAAACCCTAGCAGCAGTCACAAAAACAAGTATACATGGAAACAACTCTCTCATTTCTTTCCATACAATGAATATCAGTCATTAGCCACTATCTCTTCAGTCAATTTTAATAACACACCCTTACTACCAATATAAATGTTGCACATGCTTGGCTATATGTGTTTTTGAGCTGGAAACATCTCGCTTCTTCCAGATTATGATTTGGTCAAATAATGACTCCATAACATAATAAACCATGTATGAAGTTAAATATTCGGCAATTTATAATATTCAAGGTGCACTTGTACAAAATGGAAATGTCTTGACCTTAGTGCGACAAAGTGAAAGACAAAAATAAAAATTTGCTTCACACAACTTGCAACTTGAGATGTACATGCCTCCCCAAGCCAACCATATATTACCTTATACATTTCACATAGTCATGTTGGGGTGGGACCCATATCATCACACCCAATGGACAATGAGTTATACACCTTATGCCCACTTGGTTCACACTTGGTAGTTTGCAGGTCAAATTGTCTTATGCCAAATTAGTTTCCCATGGTTACATATGCGGTATTCATGGAAAAATGTATGAACGCATTAAGGGTTGATGGCATGTTGTACTCAACACTCCAACTATATACTTTGACCCGGTAATATATTTGTTTTAATTCTACAGTACTTCTATCATTTCCTAATGAATTTTTAACTTCTTATGAAATATACACCATACTCGACCGCTTTGATTCAAGTTGCTCATTGACTTGGCATAAGTTACATTGCTAGAATTCAAAGCTTGTGGCCAATTTTCTCATAGTAATCGATTAGAACCAATGGACTAGCTACAAATAGTCTGGAAAAATCTCAAAGTGTTATTATCACTTATTTCATGACCCTGATTCAAGCATTCAATGGTTTGTGGCTTCGTTCCATGGACTGGCTTATGCAATAAATTTTAAATTCTTTGGTGGAATTGCATTTTATTTTCAACAATGAAACCCTAAAGATCTGTGCCCATCTTTATATATATAATTTGTTTTCATGGTTGACTCAAAAGGACTAGTTGGCGCAGCAGATAGAATCCACAGAGGTCTGAGCCAAAAGAGTTTAACAATTCAAACTAATGGTCAGCAAATATTCTTGTCACGGTGTTGGGTCAAGTAAAATTGAGAATAGTGTCAATTTCCAGCCCTTTGATGACATAGGTTGGTCTTCCACAAAGTCGTTGTCAAGAGGGTCTGAAAGGTTCAATGTGCATCAAATTGAGTCCGCATAAACCTTACAACAAATGTGAATGAGTCGCAGTAGATGCTGCAATAGATTGAGTACAGAACGCTCTTCATGATTGCTAACAGAACCTTTGGCTCATACACCATATCATGTGTTCACAAGAGTTGATACTTCTTTACTAGTTCTGAGATTATCTCTATTGATTTTGGATTGAAACTTCCTTAGGTCTTGATATAGTGATCCCTATAAATTTCAGTGAATTTCACCTTAGGGTCTACAAAAGTTGGCTCTTTCAAGAGGTGGTAGTCCTACATAAAATAAATACTTTTTTGTTTAGAGGATCCTCAAAAAATGAGGGGTAGAAACTTTTACACATTGAAGATTTCCCTCATAAGATAAGAATTAAAGTTCGCAGTGGCTAATAGGATAGCAAGGCTTCTTTGTTGGCTTTGGAGAATCCTCGGCCATGGAAAAATGCACCTATTGTGTTTTGAATTGATTCCCTAAGAAGGATACAAAGAATAATACCTTCAAACTATTCTTCAAATACTTTAGATAAGAACTTGAACAGGATACAACGTCAAGTGAAGTTACTTGTTGGTTTAAATACAAATCACCATATATTTTTTTAGATTTTGTTCCCTAGAGAGAGCTGAAAAATCACAATTAAATTTGTACAAAGAACTTGCAACAAATATCCCAATGAAACCCTTAACAAAGCCCAAACAAAAGAAGCCCTAACCACTTTGTCTAGTCTTCAATGTCTCCACATTGCTGAGTTGAATTCAAAACTAGATCAATCAAGAGATCTTCATGAATTTAATTACATAGAGAGTCGAACAAATGCTCCTTTTATAGATATTTAAGGGGCTTCAATTAGGCATTTGAATTATTATTTTGGAGGAGAATTCTTTTGAAATTCAAATGTGTTGGAGGGAAAAATGCCTTTGAGGTTTTTACTAAAATTTGAATTTTAATTTGTCTTTTAATAAAAACCTTCACATGTCCTTGCAATTAATCCTTTTACCACGAGATACATTATTTTAATTTTGGATAGGAGCCTTATCACTTAACCATTTAATATGACTGAAGAAGAGTTTCC
The DNA here is from genome assembly GCA_031772625.1 of Pinus tabuliformis. Taxonomy (NCBI): domain Eukaryota; kingdom Viridiplantae; phylum Streptophyta; class Pinopsida; order Pinales; family Pinaceae; genus Pinus; species Pinus tabuliformis. Next base: position 1,645,871,753 of record CM062817.1, on the reverse strand, counting down.
ACATCATCGTCATGTGGGGTTTATGCCCACAAGTTGGGCTCCTCAACTTTTGAAAAGCATATCTAGTAAATTATGAGGAACCACGATATGTCACATATACCATTGGAATCATAATGACAAGGAGCATCCAATGATGATGATCGCAAGATAAATTTCACTAATATTTATCCTCAAAAACCTCAATAAATATGGGGCTCCTAACCATCCTTCCATTAGAGCTTCCAACTTGATCCAATCTAGACAAATATTAAGAGCATTCATTAACGGACGTTTACATCATTGACAATATCATTCGACAATCTCCCCCTTTGTCATTGATGACAACACATACTCCTTCTATGAGTATAATTGCCCCTAACTTAATGCCTCAATCTCCTTCTCCTAATTTCTCTCCCCCTTTGACATCAATGGCAAAGGGTGAATCCCCCTGAAAAAAATCCTTCTTCTATGGACCTGTAACCTGTTTGTGCTTCCCCTAACGTGAAGCCTTCTTCTATATTCCTTCGAGATACCTTATCTTCTTTGAAATGCCTCGATCAATGATTGTTGTAATAAAAAACTTATCTATTATTGACATGTTGTGATTGATAAGAATTTCCATAACTTAGACCTTTTACAATTTTGTGTTACAAACTTGTTATTCCTCAAGTAGACTAATCTGCCCACAATGATGATGACTCCTTTGACTTCTTCTAAAGATATGTCTTTCTTCTGGTCTCTCAATTTGGAAGAGATGATGATCACTATGGACTTGTATTTATTTAAATGTTCTTCTCCCCTTGACCAAATATCTTCCTTTGATGCGTTCTAAAATATATTAGTTTACTTTCTCTAACTATTTCACTTCCCTTGGCCTACTATGATCTCATGACTTGACACGTTTGATTCTACTTGAATCTTTTTGCAATCTTTTCAATGACTTGTTAATTTAAATTTTGTAGTCTACTGAAGCTTCCCATGATGCTGAAAATAGATCTGAATGCTTATTCAATCTATTATTTTTCATCTGTCAACCTGCTATATGGGTTCCCCTTATTATATATTCACCGGACAGGGAGTCTTCAACAAAAAAGTTCTAAACAAGGTAGAAACTAGCTCTGTAGCCTGATCATCTCGAAACTTCACATCTTCAAATGTGGATTCATTATGTCCTTTTTCCTTTACAAAACCTGAAAGCATTACTTTTCATTACTATTGAGACTTTCTCATTTTCTTGGTCGTCTTGCATCTATTTTCTTCTCCATACTTTCTTATAGTTGATATTAGCATTATCCATCATGAAGGATTCCATATTGTAACTATAACGGTGTGTTATATGTCCATAGTTATTGCTTTGTAACATTCAACATTTGGCTTGAATTATGGAACGACAAACATATACTTTTGGCTAACAAAATCTTTGATGTATTTTTCTTAAGTTCCCAGAACCTTACTTCTAGGGTTTTGATAATGCCCTTGATAATTGTGCATGTCATAAGCTTTACAATCCCTAGCCATATGTCCAAAAGTAGTAATGAAAAGCAATAACCATTAAATAAATTAACGTACCTAGATGAGTTATCTTGTCTCGATGATATTATGCATTCATTCTTTCTTGGAGGAGGTACAACGTCTTGTTGATCCTTTCCCTTGAATCCTTCGGTATTACTTCTTGGAGCCGCAACATTTTTAATCTTCTTTTTCCCTTCATTTTGATTTGGCCTTTCAAGGATCCTACTATCATACATTTCATCAATCTTTCTTTGTGGGGGCTTGGAGCTTGCGCTTTTATTGCATGAAACTTCTCATGTTTCTTTTTCCTTCGTCTTCGATTGAGCAATGTCATTTTTCTTCCTTTCGTCATCCAACAATTTCTCCTTCTACCATTTTCTGATCCTGTCTATTTGAATTAAGGCAATGTCTAGTTCCTCTTACTTTTGAGAAATATCTTCCTAAAACTTGTTTTTCAAGACTTTTCTTCTTTCTTCTGGATCTTCTACTTGTAGCTTTAGAAGAGTGACATTCTTTGCTTCTCTATCAAGAACTTGTAATTGTTTCTTTTGTCTTTCATTTTCTTTTCTAAGCATGTTGATTTCTTTTGAAGAGCATTTAGTTCCTTTTGTTTTTTATCAAATTCAAATACGTACCTTTGACCAAATTCCTTTAGTTGTGTTGTCCGGTCTTTCACTTTCCTTTCTACTTCCTGCACTTGGAGTTTCAAAAGAGAAACTTCTTCTTTGAGTGAGTGATTTTCCTTCTTTGTGCTCTTCCATTCTTCAAAGACATTAATTAATTATTTTTCAATTTCTTCTTCTTCATCATCATTGTTAGATTCTTTGATAGAGGATCCACATGATTATCAACATTTTTATTTTGACCTGCATGCTTTTGACCTTCAAAGTGATCTTGAATTTTCTCCCAAAGATGTTTGGCAAATCAACGTTGACCAACTTTCGCTTTTACAATGATTGGAAAAGTATCAAGGATTAAATTCATTGCTTTTGTATCGTATCTTCTAGATTTGTTGGTATATATGTCTCCATAGACAACATAGTACCATACATCATATCCATGAGTTTGGAGATAAGCATCCATTTTAGATTCCCATATCCAATATTTATCTTCATTAAATTCTAGAGTTCGTATAGAAAATTGTTTTTCTTCATATTTAGAGACTGTTACAATTCCTGAAACTTTCGTTGGTCTTTTGAGTTATTGGAGGATTTCTTATTTGATTTTCCCATCTTTGCACTCTGAGATTTTCCTTCCAACTGTTAAGGTGTTACTAAAGGAATATTGCTCAGATACCAATTATTGGAAATACTAAGAGGGGGGTGAATCAGTGTTTCTTATCAATTAGTATATTTTTAACTTCATAAGGCATTAATTGTTAATAGAATCAGTTAAATATAAGCATTCATCAACACCATTCAACAATGCACAATAATAATATAGTAGACAGATATATTTAGGTGGATACCCCTCCGAAACAAAAACCACCATATGTTTCTTAATATTTTTCTTTCAAATATTTACATCAAGTTTTTAGCTTCAACTGAGGGAAGCTCCAACCCCATGAATTACAAGATCCCACTTGAATATCTTTAAGAACCTTAATCTTATAGTGATTTAACAAGATGATGAATCCGCTAATCAGAGAAATAATCAGAGAAATAATCAGCTCTCACTGAAAGCTCATTCATAAGATAAGCTATCTGACTTTAAGCACGCTTCTGAATGAAAGCCAGAAAGGCAGACGTCACCTGTAAGCAAGCAAGAAGCACCCAGCCAGGAAGGGAGTGATGAAAGAGTATTCCATACCTTACCTTCTGCAACATGTAGGATGCTCAAAGCATTGTTTACCAGTTGCAACTAGATTAACACTTCAATGCCATTTGCAAGCTCTAAACTACTTTAGCACCACCCTAACACCCTGAAGTGTTCTTAAGCTCCAACCTAAAGGAGACTCCACTCTCCTTCATCGCACCACCCTACCACCTTGATCAGTTTGTGTACCACATTTCACAATTTTCATACTAGAACCACTTGTGCTAAAAATAAAGACAAATAAATTGTTATATATGAAATTGTTATACACTCTTTGTCAGTCAAATTTGTCTATGCTCAATCTGCACATCAAACCCTAGCCAGGTAACCTTAACACCTTTGTCTTCTCTCTGCCTTTGGTCAACAATATTCTCATGTCAAACCCTAGAAGCAGACACAACAACAAATACAAATGGCAACAACCTCTCTTAATTATTTCCATACAATGAATATCATCCATTGGCCACTATCTCTTTTCTCAACGTTAATAACACACCCTGACTACCAATATAAATGTTGCACCTACTTGGCTATTTGTTTTTTTGAGCTGCAAACATATCAATTCTTCCATATTATGATTTGGTCAAATAATGACTCCAGAACATAATAAACCATGTATGAAGTTAAATATTCAACAATTTATACTATTCAAAGTGCACTTATACAAAATGGCAATGTCCACTTTAGTACGACAAAGTGAAAGATAAAAATAAAAATTTGCTTGACACAACTTGCAACTTGAGATGTATATGCCTCACCAAGCTAACCATATATTACCTCACACATTTCACATAGTCATGCTAGGGTGGGACCCATATCATCACACTCGGCGTACTATGAGTTATACACCTTACGCCTACTTGGTTCACACTTGGTAGTTTGCAGGGAAAATTATCTTATACCAAATTAGTTGCTCGTCGTTACATATGCGATATTCATGGAAACAATTATGAATGCAATTAAGGGTTGATGGCACGTTGTACTCAGCACTCAAACTAAATACTTTGACCTAGTAATATATTTCTTGTAATGTTATAGTTTCCAAATGAATTTGGAACTTCTATTGAAATATACACCATACTTGACCACTTCATTCAAGCTTCTCATTGACTTGGAATAAGTTACATCGTTGGAATTCAAAACTTGTGGCCAATTTTCTTGCATGTCGTTGGAAGACTGCACCAACGCATACATGAACATAAAACACAACGAGGGGAGAAAAGGAATTAGGGTTTTCTAATGCATTTCAAGTGATTATGATAATGAATTTTGCTTGCATGTCCGTAGCAGAAAATGGGTATTACCTTGTTGCATGTGCTTAAAATTCTTGGCAAGATGTTTATTCTTTGTGCAAAATTCTCTCGTTCTTGGGAGCTCCTCCAAATTCTCCTTTGGATTCCAAACAAGTGTATAGAGCCGAATAAGAAGGAGTCAATAATAGCGGTGAATGTTGGTATTTGGAGCGTCTGGAATAGTGGTGCTCAATTCAGAGCGAGATGGTCATTTTCTACGTGGCATACATGATTATTAACGTTTTTTAATGAAGTTATAGGTCTAAGTAATCCTCCTTTGTTCTTGTAATTGGTCATTGATGTCAACAACTCAGCCAAATCCACGATGGAACGTTGAGTTGGATAAGCCATCTACTTCTTCTCAACAACTGAATCTATGTTAAGTCAATGCTCCATATATATCATTGGGTGTAACTTCAATACATTATTTGAGGTGGAAGTGTTGATAAATTGTCGAACTACTCCCAGAACATTAGCCAATTTTATAGCCAATCTGCCACATAACAACAGTTCGAAACATATATTTTATTAATGTTGGTCAAGTTGGTTATGTTGGTTGTTGTATTAATTGATCATGCGTTGATTGAAAACACGGGCTCTCAGTATTATATTTCTTGTGATATTTCATTTTTTTAGCCAATCTGTTTATGCCACATTGGCCCTATTTTCTTTGTTGTGATATGAGTCACCTGCGGTTGGGCTTGAGGACAAGTCATGCAAAATTCAAACATGTCGTGGAAGACCTGCCTTACCTCACCACATATTAACCAAGTTTGAGAATCACATAATGTCGCTTGCACACCTACCTTAGAATTTTGCAATATCAACCACTTCATCATAAAAATATATGCCATCGCCAATACGCTAAGTCAAATATTATAACATGCATCATTCTTGTCATAAATTTTAATTCAAACTCTTTAAAATATAAAAAAACATCTCGTCGTTATTTTATGTCATGCCTTACAACTTGTATCACACGCATCAAAATTTAAACATTAACATGTAAACAATAAACTTGACCCTCTGATCATAAATATTGTATATCTTTGTGTCATTGTTTGTTGCATATGCAAATTTGTCGTCAAGAAATCCATATATACATTAAAAAAATTTAAAAAACTTCATTATTTAAAACAAATCATTATTTATACATAGAGTGGTTATGTATATAATAACTTTTGGTTAGGGGACTTTTAGGCAAAGGTCATGAAACTAAAACTTTTCCTTTTCTTATTTTATGTGCTTCTAGGTGGCACATAAATATAAGCACAAGTTCTTGTCCAGTTTATCAAATCTATAGCAGAATCTTTGCCTCCATCCCAAACATAATTACAATGAAAAAAATGAAATTCTGAAGCACATATTCCTCAAATAATATTGCACATGATAGAAAGTTTTCTTAAGGAAATTTCTCTAAGATTTTTATCATACATATTTCTTTAAGATTTGAATTTTAATTTTCTTATTAAGGAAATGGGAAGACACTCACAATGGTTTGCGAAATTTTATTCTTGACATACATCAACAAAGGGCGGCAATCTTATTATTGGAAATGATACATCAGCGAAGTAATAGGAAAATGAAAAGTTAGCCTTGATAATAAAAGGACTAATGATGACAATGCTCTATTTGTCAAAGTTTTAAAGCACAACATCTTGAGTGTAAGTCAAATGCTTGATAGAGGACATGCAGTCACATTCAACTCCAGAGGATGTAGAATTAGGAAGGAATACTCCATAAAATTATTAGAAAAAGGGATTAGGACTCTATATAAAGACAACAATAAGGTATTGAAGGCAATACCTTCTGCACGTTATCAATAAAAATAACAATACCAAGTTGCAATCCATCACACCATGTCCTATTCACAAGATGCACTGCAGAAGACAAAAAAGTTGTAAACATTAATATACATGCTTAATAAAGGAAAAGGAAGCAACATATGCAAATACAACCTCATATGAAACAATAAATGAAAGAATTCATCAGGGAGATGAAAGTTGCAAGAAAAGGACATGATATAAAAAAATCAGCTATTTAGTATTCAAATAATGATAGCTAAAGATGCACATGATTTGGAGGTATCAACAAGTTAGAAGAATCACTACAATAGATAATATACAACGCAAGGAGCACTGTCATGGAATTGATCATAGATACTTTCAATAGAGAAGTAGCCCTATCATGGAACTCGTCATTATTTGGTTGATTGTAATATAGAATGGCATAAAGGGATGGTTGATGAAGGGTTTGCTATGTTGGAAATTCTTGCAAGTTATCAAGAGAAAACAAGTATATATGGTAGATGTAATTAGAATTGGTTCATCTCAAAATAAAATTTGCAACTAGTGTCTTTCTCTCATTGTCATAACCCGAGAACTTGGAGTTTATAAATATATCATAATCAGCCTATAATGGAAAAACAACATTTTTGGTTGGTGGATTGGTTTTTGAACTAAGTGTTGCACAAATGCCAACTATAAGGAAAATAGGGTCAAAGTCAAAGTTTTAAATTAAATTGGAACGACTTAATGCCTTACTCTAGCATTAAAGGTATGAATTCTATTTTTCAAAGTAATTTTATTAAAAATAATGTTAAATGAAAAGTTGACATCATGGGTGAAGTTTGTTTATAATTAAAAAAAAGGAAACAATAAAGTGATAACCCATCATTTCAAAAGCAATAAATGTTAAACTAAGAATATTATTTCCTAGCGTAAAGTAAATACAAGGGTGTATGAATGAGGTTAATGTCTAGGTAGGAAGAGTTATGTAAAAATCCATGACAAGTAAAGGAGTTTGTTTTTTAATAAAACAGCGTTGTAGTAAAAATGAAGACAAGGAGTCAATCATGAGTTAATATTAAGACTAATGAAGTCTTGGTAGGATTTTGAGCCAAAGGAAAGTCCATAATGCATTGAAGTAAAAAACAAGCTAGTCATTGAATGTGTAAGAAGGGTGCATTATCGATGGTACCCGACACCCAAGCTTAAATTTAAGGTCAAGTCAATGCATAATAGTTTGTTACTATAATAAACACCAAAAATTCATTCATAAAAAGGAAGCACAAATTGAAACTATTTTAAATCAAAGGAGAAATGGGTAATTCGATGTGGTATAATGAGAATAAAAGAAAATGTTTCTCATCAAAAGGAATCTCAGTTCAAGGGGAGTCTAGTATATACATATTAACACTAGTTTCCTTTACCAGGAAAGAAGGTAGTTGTAATCCAGAAGGTCATTGAAAATAATATAGAACCATCTTAGGGGGGTCTACAAGCTCAGTGAATGTAGCATGCATTCAACAGAAATGATCCACACTCAAGATGATGAAATAACAAGTTTTCGTCAATTGTTATGAGTCATTTTACTTATTTCAGCAATTACTTACAAGGTCATCGCATATAAATAATTTCTACCATAAAATATTTTCCCACTCAAGAAGGGTAAAATTGCTTGAATTAACCAATTAGGTTGTTGAGAGACTACGGCATTCCTCTTGGGTTAACCTTGGAGGCACTCAACTTAACTCGAAAAGGCCCAATGTAGATTAGATGCATCACCGACTACTTGAGGAGACTTAAGGTGTTATGACTCTTGAAACATACCATGTGTGCTTTATTTCCAAATGATAACATTGAATGGTGGGTAATTTTTACTTGAATGGAATACTTTACCTCAATTCGTGTTTAGATGTCATCAGATGGTCAAGCTAATTACAACATTGCCTTTTTTAAACCTATGTGTGGCATCAATCCATTTTGAACATGATAAATTTGCCTCAAAAGTTTATGGCTTGCTTTGGAGAAGGTTGGAAATGATTATTGGATGCCTCCAAATGCAAAGAGACACAAACATTCAACCCTATAAACTCAAGATTCACCCTCAAAACCTTGAACAATTTTCTTGGCCCCGTGACTGGCTTGCACAACACATGGATTTGACTTAATATTAATAAAGCGGAAAACATTTGGATTGAAAAGGTTTTCATTTAAATTAATTAGCCCAAAATCTCACCTTAGGTTAGCCAACCTTGGTGTGCCCCATAGAATCCCATTCTTGTTATTATTGTGCCCTTACATTATTATTGTTATGTAGACCCTAATTATATTGTGACCCTTTAGACTCCTATATATACAAAGAAAGTCTTGTCATTTGTATCATCTAATAGTTGTTCATGTATTTGATATAAAGGAGGTTTCCCCCTTGAAGAAGCTTATTTTCAAGTCGTTGATCTATCTTTTTTTTCTTTTTTGTGGATTGGTTGCATAACACTTGGTATTAGAGCTTTGAATCCTAGGGTTTCACTACTTCAAACACGTCATCTTCAAATTTTTGCTATAACTTTTTTCTACGAGGATTCAGAAGATGAAATTTCGACCATGTGGAGCTGAAATATTGGTGAAAATCGTGTAAAATTTTAAAAACTTGATTTGTTGTATTATCAAAGATATGATTCAAGGAATTTAGGGTTTTTGTATGTTCCAGAATTTTGTCTAAAACAGGTGTCTCAGGTAAAATCACCATAACTTTGATTTCAGTTATCCAAATTGAATTTCGTAAAAAATAGATGAAAATGCATAGACTATAGTTTCTTGGGTAGCATTTTCAAGGCCGAAATATGAAACAGTGACAATGGAAGTTCATACAATGTTTCCCTACTAAACTAGTCCATAAGCAGGTCATCTTGGGAGATTTGGCCTAACTTTATCTTGAAGAATCCAATCTCAGTCTAACTGACAATGTTTGAAATAGGGCATAAAGGCTACCATAGGACAAAATTTCATGCCTTGTGAGGTTGCATTTATGGAGATACAACAGTTTCAATATCAAGATCCAAACAAAAGGAAAAAAGTGTGTATTTTTCTTAAATTTGCATATTTTTTGTTTGAAAAATCAGTCTGAAGTGATTCAAAGGGCATAGTAAAGCATAGATATCATTATATGGTTTCAATATATCTCACAACAATAAAATGGATACTCCTAGTAAGCAGCCAAAAATCTCTACTATGACACATGAGGAAGGAGAAGAAATGCAACATGATATATCAAAATTACAAGACCAAGTGCAACAATTTTCACTCTTGCAAAGAGTAACCAAAAATGAATTGGAAGTGATAATGAATGTCAAGATGGATGGTTTAGAAGTAAACATAAAAATGGACATGGAAGGTTTGAAGGATGTTTTTAAAGTAGACATGGACATGATGAATGTCGAATTGGAAGGATTGACAAAGTTGCTGCAAGAAAGGCTTCCTAAAAAAGACAAGGTAATCCATGAAAATCATGATGCAGAAAAAAGAAATATGAATTATTATTTTTAGAGACTCCAACATTGAGTTTAAGAACAACCAGATTCCTATTGAAAATTCAGCAAGAAAATCTTAGTTTGACTTTTCCTTGGTCAAACTAGATAAAATTCGAATTTCTATTTTAGTATAAATATTAGAGGTATTTAACTGAGGTGACATGGAATTTGTTACTCAGTTAACTCATTTAATTCGATTTGGGGAAGCTTTAGTTTAGTTAAATATGTTTGATTTCTAATTTGTAGCGATCTATTTCATTTAATTTGAGTTTTCATCAGATAAACTAGTTCTAATTGTCACAAGAACTAGTGGATGTCAAGTTGTGGAAGTGAAACTTAAACCACACGCAGTGATCAACTAGTTCACTGATTAATCAGCCCAAAATAATTGTTGCATACAGATAATTCAATTTACCGAGTTGATATGGAGATTACAAGGCAATGTATTGTCAGTTGTAGCATATTCCAATGTGTAGAGGTGGTGCATGCAGTCAGAGGAAGGACCTAAGGGAATTACCCAATTCAATAGTGGTAAATTCCTAAATAATAGGGGCCAATTTCCTAGAGGAACCACACAAGGAAATAGGAGATTGGAGGGCTTGAAAATTGGCTAAGTGTTGGCCAGATTCATTCATTCAGGAAGAGGGATAGACTATACACTTGCAAGGTGTGCTCAAGCTTGACAAAGCATATGTATTTCATCTCTATTCTCTAATTAATGCAATATAGATAGTAATGGATTTTGAGAAGTTGCTTTCCCCTAGATAAATCTGTTTGCATGTATGATGTTTCCTTTTGCATGTCTATGATTTGTGTTCCAGATGGTGAATTAACTTTCGTAGATCAGTAAAGTAGCTTCAATTCTTGTGATTTAGTAAATTTCAGGAGTTTTTTTTAATCTACACATTAATTTATACATGGTATCAGAGTTGGAATCACTATAGAGCATAGATTTCAAGGTTGTTATTGCAGGAGGTTCAAATTTGAAGATCAGTGTTGTGATTTTTCCTCAGGACTAATAAGATGGCTTTAAGTGGACTCAGGCTCGAGTATGCCTTGGAAAGCACCTCAAACTTTTTTTCATGGAAGGACTACATGGTGGAAATATTGGATGAAAATGGGTTGCTAGAATACATCAAGATAGATGTAGCAAAACCCGAAGCATTTGATGCACAGAACATTGCTTAGTGGAAGAAATGTGTGGCGAAGGCAAGGAGAATCATATTGGAGGGAGTACGGGATCATATTGTCTTGAATCTACATAGAAAAGACACTTTGTTTGCAATGTGGAAAGCACTTATAGAATTGTTTGAGAATAGCAGTGACCATAGGATGCTGGCACTCAAGGACAAGCTTCGAAGTATTATGATGCAGAAGAATGACACAATTCTGCAATATCTGAGCAATTTTACATAGTGTCGAGATGAAATTGGCGGGGTCAGTGTTAATGTCCCTAAATAAGACTTGGTAGCTCTAGCCCTTCTAGGCCTTCCCAAGAGTTGGCATAGCTATCAAAGATTCGGTAAATGGTAGAGAGAAACTACCAAATTGGGAGTGCTTATGGTTCAACCAAGTACAAGAGGAAATAAGGCAAAATACCTAAGACAAGACTTCATCCAAGGGTGAGTATGAGAAGAAATATGCCTTTGATGGAAATGAAAAGAAAGGCAAAGGTAAGAAATCCCAATCTAAAGCAAAATCTAGTCAAGGGGGAAAGAAGAAAGACTTGTCCATAATCAAGTGCTTTCACTATCATGAATTCGGGCATTATGCCACGAAGTGTCCACACAAGAAGACAAGCAAGAATAGCTCAAGAGGAGCAACAGGTGAAGCTTTGGCTTCACAGTAAGAGCTTTACTTTACTATCATTGCATGCATGTCCAGCACAGTGATGGGAAGTGTGTGGTACCTGGAAAACGGTGCCTTGTTCCATATGATGGGGAATATGGAAGGTACAGCGTGACTGGGATTGGTACACTCACCTTTCAGAGGGTGCAGTCTCCCCTCTCAGACTCAAGGATGTGATGTTTGTTTCGAGACCAAAGAATAATCTTGTCTTCGTTGAATTTTTGTAATACCATGGTTATTATGTGATCTTTAGCAAAGGAAAGGAATTCCTAAGACAAATAGCCATGGTACATGTGAAGAAGATCTATATTCATGTGAAGAACCTCTGTAAGCTAGATGTGGAGGATTGTGTTGCATTGATCACAAAGGCAGAGAAGGTGCAGAGTCGTGATGTCGATGAACTTTTGCATAGAAGACTTGGCCATTTGTGTCATGGTGCTTTGAATATCATGTAGCAGATAACCACAGGCCTCCCCAAAGGAGCTCTAGAGCAGCAAGATACATGCAAAGGGTGTACTTTGGGGAAGTACACAAAATCCATTTTCCATGATCAGGACAGCATAGCACATGCAGTCCTTGAAAGGATCCACTCTGATGTTTGTGGACCTTTCTCGACAACCTCCACTTCCAGGCACAAATACTTTGTCATATTTATCAATGACTTCTTGTGGAAGTGTTGGATCTTATTCATGCTGAAGAAGGATGATACTTTCTCCAAGTTCTTAGACTTCAAGGTACTGGTGGAGAAAACTATGGGCAAGAACATGAAGGCTCTTAGGATCGATAATGGAGGTGAGTACATGTCGAATGAGTTTAAAATTTTTTGTTCAAAAGAATCCATTCAACGAGAGTTGATAGCACCCCACAACCCACAGCATAATGGGGTGGTTGAGAGGAAGAACTGCGGCATTTTGGGAGCAACAAGGGAAATTTTGCATGATCAAAGCCTCCCTCTATACTTGTGGGTTGAAGCATGCAACGCAGCAGTCTATTTACATTGTCCTCATCGGATTTTTGGCATGATCACACTAAGAAGGCTTTCTTGAGGAGGTAGTCAAATGTGCTGCACTTCAGGATTTTTGGAGCCTTTGTTTATTTTTATGTCTCCAAAGAATCAAGGAAAAATATAGATCCAACAGCAGAGTTGGAGGTATTTTGGGTTACACAGAACTCCCCATAACTACTGTGTGTATTTTCCATCCCTAAGAATGACAGTTGTGCAAAGGGATGTAAAATTTGATGAAGACAAATCCATGTGGTGCTCTCTTGAGAGGAAGCTTTAGATCCGACCAGAGGAGGAGATTTTAGATCCAAAGAATGAGCCTCAGGATGTTGTGGAGCAGCCACAAGTCAAGAAGAACCATCCATAGAATGGAGGAAGAGAACCAGGGAAGCTGAGAGACTTGTGCAGGATGCGACAGAGAATGTGGTTTCTCCTTAAAATCAGAGAAGATAGAGAAGGTCACCAGATCAGTACACTGGATACATGGATCTAATGACTGAGCCAGTAGAGACTAAGTCATCCTCTTTCAAGGAATTGGTAGAGAAACTTGTATGGGTTGATGTAATGGTGGAGGAGTACAAATCTATTGTAAAGAACAGTGTTTGGGAAGTGGTCCCAAGACCATCAGACAAGTTAGTTGTGGGTTCGAGATGGATCTTTAAGGTGAAGCAAATAGCAGATGGAAGCATAGAAAATTACAAGGCCAGATTTGTGGCCAAGGGGTACTCTCAGGTTGAGGGATTGAATATGAGGAGACCTTTTCTCCTGTAGCAAGGTACTTATCCATCATATCAATCCTTGCTCTGGTTGCACATATGGGGTGGAGGATCCACCAGATGGATGTGAAAACATAAATCCTCAATGGAGTTATTGAGGAGTAGGTGTATATCAAGCAACTAGAAGGCTTTAAGAATTTCGATTGAGAGTCTCATGTATGTAGACTCAAGTGAGTGTTGTATGGTCTCAAGCAAGCACCTCGTGCTTGGTACACCACGATCGATAGCTATCTCACTAGTTTTGGCTTCACCAAAAGTGAAGCAGATGCAAACCTCTATCAAATTTTGGTATAAGGTAAATTGTTGATTATTATTTTTAGGTTGATGACTTGATTTTGACTTGTGATGAACAGTTGATTAGATCTTGTAAGGAGGACCTTGCAAGAGAGTTTGAGATGAAGGACATGGTCCTCATGCACTAATTCCTTGGATTGGAAGTATGACAAGGTGATGGGGAACTATTTGCCTCTCAGGGCAAGTATGCCAACAAGATACTTCAGAGGTTCTACATGGACATGTGCAAACCCATGGAGACTCGTCTAGCGACCAACTGGAGGAAAGAGGGTGCCACTTTAGGTGAGGAAGTGGATGCGAGTGTTTACCAGTTGTTGGTGGGTTCACTGATGTATCTCGTGAACACACGACCAGATATGTGCTTTGTAGTCAACCAGTTGAGCTAAGCTAAGCATAGGCCAACCAAATTGTCTTGGAGGGAAGCTAAGCATGTTATACGATGCCTCGGAGGCACTACCTAGTTTTTACTTTGGTACAGGCAAACAGAAGGAGTGAAGTTGTGTGGATTCACTGATGCATATTGGGTAGGGAGTCCATCAGACTGGAAGAGTACATCAGGTGGAATTTTTAGTGTTGGTTCCACAATGGTTTCTTGGTATAGCAAGAATAAAATATCAATGGCACTTAGCTCGGTAGAAGCAGAATACATGGTTGCAAGTCAAGCAACATGTGAGGTGATCTGGATGAGAAAGATACTTGTTAGCTTGTTTGGTCAGATGATGGATCCAACTGTGATTTACTGTGATAATCAAAATTGCATCAAACTCTCTGAAAATATTATTTTTCACGATCGATCCAAGCATATTGATATTTGGTATCACCATCTACAGGATTTTGTGCAAAGGTGGATTATGTTGTTGCAGTACATTCTGATAGAGGAACAAGATGTTGATATTTTAACAAAGCCCTTGTCAAGAGGGAAGTTCAAGTTCCATAGGTGCATGATAGGGGTGGTTGATAATCCCTTTCTTGTTGAGAGGGAGTGTTGAAAATGCAGCAAGAAAATCTCAGTTTGACTTTGCCTTGGTCAAACTAGAGAAAAGTTGAATTTCTATTTCAGCATAAATCTTAGAGGTAATTAACTTAGGTGACATGGAATTTGTCACTCAGTTAACTCAGTTAATTCCAGTTTTGGAAGCTTGAGTTCAATTTAGTATGTTTGATTGCTAATTTTTAGCAATTTGTTTCAATTAATTTGAGTTATTGTCAGTTAAAATAGTTCTTATTGTCAGAAGAACTAGTGGAGGTCAAGTTGTGGAAGTGAAACTTCAACCACACTCAGTGATCAACCAGTTAACTTATCAATCAGGAAAAAATAATTGTTGCATGCAGAGAATTTGAAATACCCAGTTGAGATGGAGATTCCAATGTAGTGTCCTATCAGTTGTAGCATATTCTAATGTGTACAGGTGGTGCATGCAGTCAGAGGAAGGACATAATGGAATTGTGCAATTCAATAGTGGGAAATTCCTAAATAATAGGGTCCAATTTCCTAGAGGAACAGTGCAAGGAAATAGGAGCTTGGAGGGCTTGAAAATTGGCTAAGTGTTGGCTAGAGTAAGTCAGTCGGGCTGAGGGATAGACTATACACTTGCAGGGTGTGCTCAAGCTTAAGGAAGTATATGTATTTCATCTCTATTTTATGATTAATGCAATATAGATAGTAAGAGGTTTTGATCAGTTGCTTTCCCCTAGATAAATATTTGTGCATGTGTGATGTTTCCTTTTGCATGTCTATGATTTGTGTTCTAGACACTGAATTAACTTCTGCAGATCAGCAGAGTAGCTTCAAGCCTTGTGATTTAGTAAATTGCATGAGCAGTTTTGAATCTACACATAATTTCTACAATTCCAAAGATTTACATATGGAAGTTTGATGGAAAGGATATCGTAACATGGATACTACTTATGGAGCAATTATTTAATATTAATGATGTGAAACACACACAAAAGGTATGCATTGCAACTTTATATTTAGAACCCAATCAGTTTGTGTGGTATCGATGGTTTTGTTCTCACAAATTCCTTGTAACTTGGTCAATTTTTACAAAATAGTTAATAGCATATTATGAGGATATAAAGAGAAACACCTTCTTTAGCCAATTGATAAATCTCAAACAAAAGGGTTCAATGGCAGAGCACATTGAGGACTTCCAAAGATTGCATATCAAGGTAACTGATATTCTTGAGGAGCATATGATTGATTTCTTCATAGGGACTTTAAAGGATATTATCCAACATGAGGTACATCTTTGGGAACCTAAGTCGTTAGAGAATACATTGAGGGTGGCAAGCAAATTTGAAATCAAAATTATGGAAACAAGGAGGTATGCCACTCACAACTATAAATATAGAAGTGTCATTGCTCCTAGCCTTCCACGACCTGCAATGTTGACACCACAACAACAGGAGGAAAAAAATCAAAAGGGATTTGTTATAGTTGTGATAGTAAATACACTAAAGGTCATAAATTTGCTGATAAAAAAATATTTTACATATATTGCGAAGAGGAGGAAGAAAAGGAACAAGAAGCATCAAAAGAAGAAGATATACACCAAGAACCAACACCAAGGGATGAAAAAGATGTTGGCATTATGACACAGGTTTGGCACTATGACACAGGTGTTGTCCTTGATGGCAACTCACACAGATGACAGATCATAGTGCAACAGGTCAGAAGCAAGGAATTAATGATCAGACTACAAAGAATGGAGAAAGAAAAGTATATACGTAGGTTCAATATATACCAAGTCGCGTACATACACAGGTTCACTATATACCAAGCCGTGTACACATGCAGGTTCACTATATACCAAGTCGTGTACACACGCAGGTTCACTATATACCAATTCGCGTATATATGCAGGTTCGTTATATACCAAGTAGTGTATACATGCAGTTTCACTATATACAAAGGCATCTATATCGTACACACGCATTTTCACGCAAGGAAAGGTGCGTACATGTCGGAAAACTAAGTTTTGGGTCCGTGATATTTGGACCTTGGTATTGCGTCCGAAGTATCGAACCCAGGTATTGGGTCCCTAGTATTGGTTCTAAATGGTTTTGGACCATGGTATTGAGTAAGGCCTAAGACTATAAAAGGGGAAGGAGATCATTGGGTAAAAGCATTGACTCAAGCATTGAATATTTGATGAAGAGCGAGATCTAGAATACTAGTCATTGGGTAATTGTGCATAGCTGGATATGAATCAAGGAGGAACCTGAGCGCTAGAAGAAGGATAAGTTCTATTGATGGGTTAAGATCTTAAGGCTTGAATAGTAGTATCTTTGTGTTCTTTTGATCTATTATATTTGGCGCATGACTTGATCTATAAATCTGATAATCTGAGTTTAACTGATGTCTGAATAAGTGAAAAGGGTAAATTATCTTGTATAGATCTGTACGCAGGTTCGGCACAGCAGAGGTGCGTATACACGCAGGTTCATTAATTCAAAACAGTGTATACGCAGGTTGGCCTTAATACATCAGTGTATGCACGCAGGTTCTGCACATTGAAGTAGCGTACGTCTCATGAAATATGTTCTAGCTACTTTTGTTTATTGTTGCAGTGTTTTGGGTTCAGGATTGGTTCTAGTTACTGTCACTGTATTCTGGTTACATCTTTCTGAGAAGTGAGTGGTTGATTCAGTATTGGTTTGTACAAAGGAGATTGGTTGATGAAGATATAATTGATGTTTGATTGATGTTATTCATGGATCCAGACTGAAAATTTATGAAATGTGGTCCCTGGAAGAAAAGAGAAGGTTGTAGCCTTCTATAGGTCAGCACCTACATACTAGTACCTCAGCTAGTACAAGAGCTAAGGGGGTTGTAGCTCCCTTCCAGGAGAAGCTGGAGAACGAGAGAAGGTTGTAGCCTTCTACAAGTAGCAGCCTACGTACTGGTATAAAACTACACCACTGCAGAAACATTGTAAAAAGAAGTTTCTAATTAAAATAAGATAGAGACGAATTGCAGCAGGTGGTTTTCACCCACATTAGGTTTCCACCTTATATCTTGTGTTCTTATGTGTGACTGCTTGTTCTGTTTTATTGTTCCTGGTTACTATTTATATGGTTTGATGCACAGATTAATGATCAACATCTGAAGAATAATTTAAATTACAAGTCTGCTGGTTATACGCTGGTTTCCTTAACTGTAGTTGCGTACATACGCAGTTTTCACTAACTGAAGTAGCGTATACAAATCTGATTGTGAAATGAAAAATAATTGACCTGATAACACTGACTCACCCCCCCTCTCAGTATTATTTCCAACAATTGGTATCAAAGCAGGTCCTTCAGAAGAAGCTTGATCGCTTGAAGGAAGATCTATCATCATGAGCAACTACGAAAAAGAGGCATCTATCAGGCCACCAATTTTTGATGGGAGCAACTTCGTCTATTGGAAGGTAAGAATCACAGCCTATCTTCAATCTCTTGGTACAGAAGTTTGGGATATCGTGGAAGCAGGATACACATTTCCATCAGCAACTCCTATAGATACGACTGGTAAGAAGCAGTATGAAACAAATGCAAAGGTTGTCAATACTCTATTAGGGAGTTTATCTCAATCAGAATTCGTCAAGGTTATGCAGCTCAAAACCGCGAAAGAAATATGGGACAAGATCGTTCTGAGCTATGAAGGAGATGATCAGGTAAAACGGGCAAAACTACAAACTCTCATAATTCAGTATGAAAATCTCAGAATGCACAATGATGAAAGTGTGGCTAACTATTTCTTACGTATAGATGAGATTGTTAATTGTATGAAAAACTTGGGTGAAGAAATAAAAGAAGTTACTTTGGTTGAAAAGGTTCTAAGATCTTTGTCTTCTAAGTTTGAATCAAAAGTTTCTGCCATAGAAGAAAAGCAGAATCTACAGAGCATTACCATGTCACAGCTGCACGGAATCCTAACTGCTTTCGAAATGAGAAAAGGGGGACCATCAGACAGGAGAGAAGCCGCATTCAAAGCCTCAAGAAAAGGAGATTACAATGAGTCAGGACATATGTCAGAAGGAGAGGAAGAATCAAACTTTGTCAAGAACCGTCAACGGGGTTCTGGAAGATTCAGAGGTAAGCTACCTTTCAAATGTTTTGCTTGTGGAAGAGTTGGTCACTATGCTGCCAAGTGCCCTCATAAAGATAAGCTTGACAGAGGTAAGGAACCAGTTAGATGGAACAGAAAACAGAACGTAAGTAAGAAGAGCTATTATACACATGAAGACAGTGATGGATTTTCAAATAGTGATGAAGATGAACAATGTAATGATTATAGACTTTTGATGGCTTTTGAAGATGATGATTTCTTGGATGCTATAGATGAAGAAGGTCTTTATGAAGAAATTTCTAAACTCAAAATTTGTTTAGAAGAAAAGAATATGATTATAGATACTCTGACATTCCAACTTGTTGAAAGGGAAAAACACAATGAAAAGTTAGAATGTGAAATTATGGGACTTAGAAAAGATATTGAGAAATCAAAAGCTCTTAATCTTAGATTTGCTAAAGGATCTGAAACTTTAGATGAGATTATCAAAGTGCAACGCTCTCCTCTAATCAAGACAGTTCTTGGATATACTGAAGAAGCATCTCAAGCACAGAAGCCATCCACCTCCAAAAGTTATCTTGATGCAGCAAGGAGAAGTGAAAAGGTTGACAATCGACAGCAAAGGCATAATGCAGATCACCAGGTAAATCAGGGACAATTTACTTCAAGAATGAACAGATATCGCCAAGTAAATCGGGGGCAATCTACTTCAAGGATGAACATAAGCTACAACCAACCGTAGGTAAATCATTCTCAATTTGCCTCAAAGATTTACATATGGAAGTTTGATGGAAAGGATATCGTAACATGGATACTACTTATGGAGCAATTATTTAATCTTAATGATGTGAAACACACACAAAAGGTATGCATTGCAACTTTATATTTAGAACCCAATCAGTTTGTGTGGTATCGATGGTTTTGTTCTCACAAATTCCTTGTAACTTGGTCAACTTTTACAAAATAGTTAATAGCATATTATGAGGATATAAAGAGAAACACCTTATTTAGCCAATTGATAAATCTCAAACAAAAGGGTTCAATGGCAGAGCACATTGAGGACTTCCAAAGATTGCATATCAAGGTAACTGATATTCTTGAGGAGCATATGATTGATTTCTTCATAGGGACTTTAAAGGATATTATCCAACATGAGGTACATCTTTGGGAACCTAAGTCGTTAGAGAATACATTGAGGGTGGCAAGCAAATTTGAAATCAAACTTATGGAAACAAGGAGGTATACCACTCACAACTATAAATATAGAAGTGTCATTGCTCCTAGCCTTCCACGACCTGCAATGTTGACACCACAACAACAGGAGGAAAAAAATCAAAAGGGATTTGTTATAGTTGTGATAGTAAATACACTAAAGGTCATAAATTTGTTGAGAAAACAATATTTTACATATATTGCGAAGAGGAGGAAGAAAAGGAACAAGAAGCATCAAAAGAAGAAGATATACACCAAGAACCAACACCAAGGGATGAAAAAGATGTTGGCATTATGACACAGGTTTGGCACTATGACACAGGTGTTGTCCTTGATGGCAACTCACACAGATGACAGATCATAGTGCAGCAGGTCAGAAGCAAGGAATTAATGATCAGACTACAAAGAATGGAGAAAGAAAAGTATATGTGCAGGTTCACTATATACCAAGTCACGTACATACACAGGTTCACTATATACCAAGCCGTGTACACACGCAGGTTCACTATATACCAAGTCGTGTACACACGCAGGTTCACTATATACCAATTCGCGTATATATGCAGGTTCGCTATATACCAAGTAGTGTATACATGCAGTTGCACTATATACAAAGGCATCTATATCGTACACACGCATTTTCATGCAAGGAAAGGTGCGTACATGTCGGAAAACTAAGTTTTGGGTCCGTGATATTTGGACCTTGGTATTGCGTCCGAAGTATCGAACCCAGGTATTAGGTCCCTAGTATTGGTTCTAAATGGTTTTGGACCATGGTATTGAGTAAGGCCTAAGACAATAAAAGGGGAAGGAGATCATTGGGTAAAAGCATTGACTCAAGCATTGAATATCTGATGAAGAGCAAGATCTAGAATACTAGTCATTGGGTAATTGTGCATAGCTGGATATGAATCAAGGAGGAACCTGAGCGCTAGAAGAAGGATAAGTTCTATTGATGGGTCAAGATCTTAAGGCTTGAATAGTAGTATCTTTGTGTTCTTTTGATCTATTATATTTGGCGCATGACTTGATCTATAAATCTGATAATCTGAGTTTAACTGATGTCTGAATAAGTGAAAAGGGTAAATTATCTTGTATAGATCTGTACGCAGGTTCGGCACAGCAGAGGTACGTATACATGCAGGTTCATTAATTCAAAACAGCGTATACGCAGGTTGGCCTTAATACATCAGTGTATGCACGCAAGTTCTGCATATTGAAGTAGCGTACGTCTCATGAAATATGTTCTAGCTACTTTTGTTTATTGTTGCAGTGTTCTGGGTTCAGGATTGGTTCTAGTTACTGTCACTGTATTCTGGTTACAGCTTTCTGAGAAGTGATTGGTTGATTCAGTATTGGTTTGTACAAAGGAGATTGGTTGATGCAGATATAATTGATGTTTGATTGATGTTATTCATGGATCCAGTCTGAAAATTTATGAAACGTGGTCCCTGGAAGAAAAGAGAAGGTTGTAGCCTTCTATAGGTCAGCACCTACGTACTAGTACCTCAGCTAGTACAAGAGCTAAGGGGGTTGTAGCTCCCTTCCAGGAGAAGCTGGAGAATGAGAGAAGGTTGTAGCCTTCTACAAGTAGCAGCCTACGTACTGGTATAAGACTGCACCAGTACAGAAACATTGTAAAAAGAAGTTTCTAATTAAAATAAGATAGAGACGAATTGCAGCAGGTGGTTTTCACCCACATTGGGTTTCCACCTTATATCTTGTGTTCTTATGTGTGACTGCTTGTTCTGTTTTATTGTTCCTGGTTACTGTTTATATGGTTTGATGCACAGATTAATGATCAACATCTGAAGAATAATTTAAATTACAAGTCTGCTGGTTATACGCTGGTTTCCTTAACTGTAGTTGCGTACATACGCGGTTTTCACTAACTGAAGTAGCGTATACAAATCTGATTGTGAAATGAAAAATAATTGACCTGATAATACTGATTCACCCCCCCTCTCAGTATTATTTCCAACAATTGGTATCAGAGCAGGTCCTTCAGAAGAAGCTTGATCGCTTGAAGGAAGATCTATCATCATGAGCAACTACGAAAAAGAGGCATCTATCAGGCCACCAATTTTTGATGGGAGCAACTTCGTCTATTGGAAGGTAAGAATCACAGCCTATCTTCAATCTCTTGGTACAGAAGTTTGGGATATCGTGGAAGCAGGATACACATTTCCATCAGCAACTCCTATAGATACGACTGGTAAGAAGGAATATGAAACAAATGCAAAGGCTGTCAATACTCTATTAGGGAGTTTATCTCAATCAGAATTCGTCAAGGTTATGCAGCTCAAAACCGCGAAATAAATATGGGACAAGATCGTTCTGAGCTATGAAGGAGATGATCAGGTAAAACGGGCAAAACTACAAACTCTCATAATTCAGTATGAAAATCTCAAAATGCACAATGATGAAAGTGTGGCTAACTATTTCTTACGTATAGATGAGATTGTTAATTGTATGAAAAACTTGGGTGAAGAAATAAAAGAAGTTACTTTGGTTGAAAAGGTTCTAAGATCTTTGTCTTCTAAGTTTGAATCAAAAGTTTCTGCCATAGAAGAAAAGCAGAATCTACAGAGCATTACCATGTCACAGCTGCACGGAATCCTAACTGCTTTCGAAATGAGAAAAGGGGGACCATCAGACAGGAGAGAAGTCGCATTCAAAGCCTCAGGAAAAGGAGATTACAATGAGTCAGGACATATGTCAGAAGGAGAGGAAGAATCAAACTTTGTCAAGAACCTTCAACGGGGTTCTGGAAGATTCAGAGGTAAGCTACCTTTCAAATGTTTTGCTTGTGGAAGAGTCGGTCACTATGCTGCCAAGTGTCCTCATAAAGATAAGCTTGACAAAGGTAAGGAACCAGTTAGATGGAACAGAAAACAGAATGTAAGTAAGAAGAGCTATTATACACATGAAGACAGTGATGGATTTTCAAATAGTGATGAAGATGAACAATGTAATGATTATAGACTTTTGATGGCTTTTGAAGATGATGATTTCTTGGATGCTATAGATGAAGAAGGTCTTTATGAAGAAATTTCTAAACTCAAAATTTGTTTAGAAGAAAAGAATATGATTATAGATACTCTGACATTCCAACTTGTTGAAAGGGAAAAACACAATGAAAAGTTAGAATGTGAAATTATGGGACTTAGAAAAGATATTGAGAAATCAAAAGCTCTTAATCTTAGATTTGCTAAAGGATCTGAAACTTTAGATGAGATTATCAAAGTGCAGCGCTCTCCTCTAATCAAGACAGGTCTTGGATATACTGAAGAAGCATCTCAAGCACAGAAGCCATCCACCTCCAAAAGTTATCTTGATGCAGCAAGGAGAAGTGAACAGGTTGACAATCGACAGCAAAGGCATAATGCAGATCACCAGGTAAATCAGGGACAATTTACTTCAAGAATGAACAGAGATCACCAAGTAAATTGGGGGCAATCTACTTCAAGGATGAACATAAGCTACAACCAACCGCAGGTAAATCATTCTCAATTTGCCTCAAGAATGGATGTCAATAGAAACTACAAGCATTTGGTCGGTAGTTTTGATAATCGCAGGAATTTATTTAATGGCCAATGTTTCTTTTGTCATAACTTTGGACACAAAGCTGCTCAATGTGTTTCCTACAAGACCATCATGACTAGAGAAGCACAAAAACAAAGCAGTATGACTGGGATCATGAAAAGGACCTACAATAACTTTTCAGCTCTTGAAAATGAAATAGAATGTTCTATTTGTAACAACTTCCGTCATGAAGATTCTGAATGCGGGAGTAGGTTTTGGCAAACAGCTCAAAAGGAGCAAGCTTCATTGAGTCCCAAAACATGGAGAAAGAAAGAACCACAACTAGAAAGATGTGGTATAGCCTTATATGCGGAAGGGCAGGAAAATCAGCAGTACATCAAAAGTGGATGCTCGAAACATATGACAGGTGATAAAGAAAAACTTCAGCCATATAGTGCCTTAGAAAAGGAAAGGAAGGTCTCATTTGGAAATGACACCCCTGCACTCATAAAAGGTAAAGGTTTTGTTCTTTTCAAAGAAAAGGTCAAAGCTGGAAATGTTATGTATGTTGATGGCTTAAAGAATAATCTATTGAGTATCAGTCAAATGTGTGATCAAGGAAATGAGGTAATATTTCAATCAAATGGATGTATTGTTCGTGAGCTTGATACAGGAGAAACAGTGATCAATGGCATAAGAACTCCCAATAATTTATACATACTCAAGGGAGGACAACAATAATGTTATCTAAGCAAGAATGATGAACACTAGCTATGGCACAGAAGATTGGGGCATCTAAGCTTCTCGCAGATAAGGAAAGCATGAAAATATCAGGCGGTTCGTGATCTCCCTGACATCAGAATTCCAGACAATACAATATGCAAATCATGTCAGTTTGGTAAGCAAACCAGAACTAATTTCCCTAAGAAGGAAGGATCAGCTAGTAGGCCACTTGAACTTGTCCATACTGATGTATGTGGTCCATCTAGGAAGAGGTCACCTCGAGGAGAAGAATACTTCATATTGTTCATTGACGATTTTTCCAGGATGTGTTGGATAGGACTTCTGAAGCATAAAGACGAAGCTTTCAAAAAGTTCAAAGCATTCAAAGCCTTGGTTGAAAACGAATCAGATCGCAGAATCAAATGCCTCAGGTCTGATCGAGGAGGGGAATTTACCTCAGATGAATTTTTCGACTTTTGTGAAGAACATGGAATAATAAGGGAATTCTGTACAGCAAGGACTCCTCAGCAAAATGTAGTGGAAAGGATGAACAGAACGGTTCAACAAATGGCTCGTGCTATGCTTGATGAGTCTGGAACTCCCGCAACCTTCTGGGGTGAAGCTGCATTTGGTGCAGTTACTATTCTCAACAAGAAAAACGTCTGGGTGAACAGCACTCAAACTCCTCATGAACTTTGGTATGGTAAGACTCCCACGGTAAAATACTTCAAAATTTTTGGAAGCAAATGTTACATCAAAAGGACTGATGAAAACATTGGCAAGTTTGAACCTAGAGCAGATGAAGGCATTCTCCTTGGTTACTCTCCCCATAGCAAAGGATATAAGTGTTACAATAAAAGACTTGGAAAAATTGTTGAAAGTATTGTAGTGGTTGATGAAGAAGGAAACATTCCTAGGCAAGTAAAATCCGAAGATTTCGAAGATGATGAGGACTATCCTTCAACATCAAATCAGACTTGTGATGAAGAAGAAACCCATGAGGCTCCAGAAGAATAGATAAGGTTATAAGAAAAGACTCCTTCCAGGTACGTTCAGAAGAATCATCTAGAAACTCAAATTTTGGGGCAGAAAGAGGCAAGTGTACAAACAATAAGAACTATTTCAAAAGCTTCAAGCTATCTCATCCACTGAACCACAAAATGTAAGAGAAGCATGCAAAGATGAATGTTGGGTCAAGGCTATGAAGGAAGAACTTGAGCATATTGAAAAGAATAACACTTGGGAGTTGGTTCCTAGACCAAATGATAAGAATGTCATAGGGACAAAATGGATATTCAAAAACAAGCTGAATGAAAATGGAGATGTTATTAGAAACAAGGCTAGACTTGTTTGTAAAGGGTATGCTCAACAAGAAGGTATATACTTTGAAGAAACTTTTGCACCAGTTGCTAGACTTGAAGCCATAAGAATGTTTCTTGCTCTTTCTAGCTTTCAGAAGTTCAAAGTATTTCAAATGGATGTGAAATCAACCTTTTTAAATGGAGACTTAGAATAAGAAGTGTATATTGAGCAACCAAATGGATTCATCCTTGGAAATGATCCAAAACTTGTATGCAGACTTAAGAAGGAACTCTATGGTCTTAAACAGGCTCCAATGGCTTGGTATTATCATCTGGACAAATACCTCCATCAACAAGGTTTTTCAAAAGGATCAACAAATAGCAATCTATATATAAAAATTGATAATGATAAATTGATAATTCTTGTTGTGTATGTTGATGATATCATCTTTGGTAGCAATGAAGAAGCCATGAGTCAAAACTTTGCCTTGGTGATACAGAAAGAATTCAAAATGTCCTTGCTTGGTGAGCTGACATATTTTCTTGGCTTACAAGTCCAACAAAATAAACATGGTATCTTTTTATCTCAAACCAAGTACCTCAAGCAGATCTTGAAGAAATATGGCATGGAAGATTCGAAACCAATATGTACCCCTATGGTAACAGGATGCAGCCTCAGTGCAAATGATGAATCAGCAGCAATACATCAACCCACCTATAAATCCATGGTTGGTAGTCTGCTCTATCTGACGGGTACCCGACCATACATCATGCATGTAGTGGGAATAGTTGGAAGATTCTAGGCAAATCCAAAAGAAGCACATCTTCAGGCAGTTAAAAGGATTTTCAAATATCTTCAAGGAACACAAAACTATGCCTTATGGTATCCTAGAGATACAAATCTCACACTTCATGCATATACAGATGCAGATTGGGCAGAAATCGTGGATGACAGAAAAAGCACTAGTGGTGGTGCATTCTTTATGGGTTCCAGACTAGTATCTTGGTTCAGCAAGAAACAAAGTTCAATTGCTTTATCTACAGCTGAAGTAGAATATATGGTCGTTGCTTCTTGTTGCACACAACTTCTTTGGATGATGCAAACATTGCAAGACATTCAAATCACTTGTACTCCACATATCTCCACTTTTTGTGATAATACAAGTGCAAACAGTATTTCAAAGAATCCAGTCATGCATTCGAAGACCAAGCACATACCTATCGAATATCATTTTCTCCGGGAACAAGCGCTTGAACAAAAGGTAAAATTGGAGTATGTCCCCTCCAAAGAACAAGTTGTTGATATACTCACCAAACCACTGCCCAAGGAGACATTTGAATACCTTAGACAGAAGCTGGGAGTAGTTGATGCATCGTCTTGCTGTTGAAATTATCTGTTTCAGAGAACAGTGGTTGTACGCAAGTTTAATGAAGCGTATCCATGTATATACGCTGATTTCTGTGGGTACAGTCGCATATATGTTGGTTTGAAGAAAAACAATGGGAACAGACTCAGGATGAAAAGAGTCTGATATGGGTCTGACAGAGACCATCTGGCACAGGTTCAGGGGGAGCATATACGTCTAATAATGCATTGTTGGCATTATCTTAGAAGATCTTGGTTCAATTTCACAGTTGTTTTTGTTCAGGTGGAACAGGTGTAGAAGAAGATCATGGTTGCCGGTCTGAATGATGATTGACAGATGCTGCTAATGTTAGTTGATGATCTTAGATATTTTTGTCTCTATGTCATGTATTTCCTTTATTATTAAGGTCATGTAACAGCCTATGTTGGTTTCCCCACTATGCCTGGGATGGATGATGTAATGTTCTTGTTTATCTTATGTAAACTTTTGGTGTACCCCCACTTGGTGGGGTGGATGAGTCAATATTGGTATATCCCCACTTGGTTGGGAAATGGTTGTATGTATGAGTCTTTGGTGATAGGAAGGTCATGTGTGATGTATAAAATCATGTTTCTTCTTGTAGAACATCTTTTTGCAGACCTTGCCTACTGTCAAGGGGAGCATGGACAGCACAGCACAGCAAAGATTTCAGCATGTTCTCAGGGGGAGCATAACCCTTTGCCCTTAATGAGAAAGGGGGAGAATGACTTTGAGGAACTTGGAGTTGCCATCAAGTCCAAAGGGGGAGATTGTTGGCATTATGACACAGGTTTGGCGCTATGACACAGATGTTGTCCTTGATGGCAACTCACATAGATGACAGATCATATTGCAGCAAGTCAGAAGCAAGGAATTGATGATCAGACTACAAATAATGAAGAAATAAAAGTATATACGTAGGTTCACTATATACCAAGTCACATACATACGCAGGTTCACTATATACCAAGTCGTGTACACACGCAGGTTCACTATATACTAAGTCACGTATATGCGCAGGTTCGCTATATACCAAGTAGTGTATACACGAAGTTTCACTATATACAAAGGCGCGTATATCGTACACACGCATTTTCACGCAAGGAAAGGCGCGTACATGTCGGAAAACTAAGTTTTGGGTCCGTGGTATTTGGACCTATGGTTTTGGACCTTGGTATTACGTCTGAAGTATCGAACCCAGGTATTGGGTCCCTAGTATTGGTTCTAAATGGTTTTGGACCATGGTATTGAGTAAGGCCTAAGACTATAAAAGGGGAAGGAGATCATTAGGCAAAAGCATTGACTCAAGCATTGAATATCTGATGAAGAGCAAGATCTAGAATACTAGTCATTGGGTAATTGTGCATAGCTGGATCTTAATCAAGGAGGAACCTAAGAGCTAGAAGAAGGATAAGTTCTATTGATGGGTCAAGATCTTAAGGCTTGAATAGTAGTATCTTTGTGTTATTTTGATTTGTTATATTTGGTGCAAGACTTGATCTATAAATCTGATAATCTGGGCTTAACTGATGTCTGAATAAGTGAAAAGGGTAAATTATCTTTTATAGATCTGTACGCAGGTTCAGCATAGCAGAGGCACGTATACACACAGGTTCATTAATTCAAAACAGCGTTTACGCAGGTTGGCCTTAATACATCAACGTATGCACGCAGGTTCTACATATTTAAGTAACGTACGTCTCATGAAATATGTTTTAGCTACTTCTATTTATTGTTGCAGTGTTCTGGGTTCAGGATTGGTTCTAGTTACTGTCACTGTATTCTGGTTACAGCTTTCTGAGAAGTGATTGGTTGATTCAATATTGGTTTGTACAAAGGAGATTGGTTGATGAAGATACAATTGATGTTTGATTGATGTTATTCATGGATCTAGTCTGAAAATTTATGAAACGTGGTCCCTGGAAGAAAAGAGAAGGTTGTAGCCTTCTGTAGGTCAACACCTACGTACTAGTACCTCAGCTAGTACAAGAGCTAAGGGGGTTGTAGCTGCCTTCCAGGAGAATATGGAGAACGAGAGAAGGTTGTAGCCTTCTGCAAGTAGCAGCCTGTGTACTGGTATAAGACTGCACCAGTGCAGAAACATTGTAAAAAGAAGTTTCTAATTAAAAGAAGATAGAGATGAATTGCAGCAGGCAGTTTTCACCCACATTGGGTTTCCACCTTATATCTTGTGTTCTTATGTGTGAATGCCTGTTATGTTTTATTAATCCTAGTTACTGTTTATATGGTTTGATGCACAGATTAATGATCAACATGTGAAGAATAATTTAAATTACAAGTATGCTGGTTATACGCTGGTTTCCTTAATTGTAGTTGCGTACATACGCGGTTTTCACTAACTGAAGTAGCGTATACAAATCTGATTGTGAAATGAAAAATAATTGACCTGATAATACTGATTCACCCCCCCTCTCAGTATTATTTCCGACAAAAGAAGAAATGAATTTGACCATATCTTGTAATGCATTGATGGGAATTACCACTCCTCAAACTCTCAAGATAGAAGGACATCAATAAAAAAAAAGGTAATAGTATTGATTGATTCACGTATCACCCATAATTTTATTCATTGTAAGATAGCCAAGGATTTGAACTGATTTTTATACCCAACACCAGAGTGTTAAGTGATGGTTACATATGGAGGAACAATAAATTGCTTAGGGAAATACCATATTATAAATCTAACCACGGCATAATATGTATTGAATATCCCAAAAAAAATTATTCCAATGAGTGATGTTGATGTTATATTAGGATTCCAATGATTATAATCTTTGGGGATGATAGCTTTTTATTTTCAATAACTTTTTTTGAAACTTTTCAGTGAAGGAAGGGAAATTGAATTAAGGGGTATCACTGTGAAACCTGGTAAGATAATCAACTCTAATGGCATGAAAAATATTTTGAAGAAGAAACAATGAGGTGTAATTGCACAATTATGCTCACTAGATGTTTAAACATCTAAGTATCCCATTTCTTCAAATCTTCAGAGAGTTTTTGACAGTAATTAAAAGTTATTTGAGACTCCTAAGGTTTTCCCACCTATTTGTGATCATGATCATACTATTCACTTGATTCCAAGAAGTGTTTCTCCAAACATCACACCTTATATATATCCCTATGCCCAGAAGAGTGAAAGTCAACATATGGTTGCAGAAATGCTAGAGGTTGGTATAATTCAACCTAGCCAAAGTTCGTTCTCTGCCCCAGCAGTATTGGTACACAAGAAGGATGGATCATGGCAAATGTTTCCATATCATAGGGAGATCAACAAACTCACTATTAAAGATAAATTTCCCATTCTTGTCATTGATGAATTGTTGGATCATTTACATGGAGCAATTTAAATCACCAAGTTGGATCTTCGTTCAGGATATCATCAAATTAGAATGAAGATGTAAGACATTCCAAAAACGACATTCAAAACTCATGAAAGTAATTATGAATTTTTGGTCATGCCTTTCGGCCTTACTAATGCACCTTCCACATTTCAAGGTTTGATGAATTCCATTTTCAAACCCTTAGAAAATTAGTGTTAGTATTTTTTGATGATATACTAATCTACAACAAGTCTTGGAAGGATCATGTTCAACATGTTGACAGGGTGCTCAAACTATTGGAAGAGAAACAACTGTATGCAAAAAGATCCAAATGTTGATTTGGGGTATAGGAGGTGGAATATTTGGGTCATATTGTATCACACAAGGGTGTTAAGGTAGACCCTAACCAAATTAAATCCATCAAGGACTGGAAAAATTGTTGGGTTGTGTTATATTCTTTCCACGACTAACCTACGTAGTTTACCGGGGGGTTAGAGTGGGGGCGAAGTTCCCCCTTCGTTGCACCAATTGCGTAGCAGGGGGGTCACAAGGGGGCGGTAGCCCCCCTTGTCCAGGGGATTTGAGGGGGGCGAGTAGCCCCCCTCTACAAGGTCCGGGGCAGCACCAGGGGGAAAAAAAAATTGGACCCTATATTAGGTTGGGTGGACCTACCTATGGTTTTGTGCATGGTTTTCGCACATGGTTTTGGACGAAATGTTTTTCGATACATGGTTTTGGACGTGATGGTTTTCGGTCCATGGTATTGGATGCTTCGCAATATGTATTGTAACATTGAAAGGAACATAACGAAAAATCAAGATGGTAGTCCCAGTTTTGGGATCCAGGGGAAAATCTCTGTGTATATGTGTTTTATGTGTTATGCTCTCGCATTGTTTATTTTCTGTGTTTTAGAATTCGTATGCAAGTAATTTCTGTACGGGGTTAAAACCTACAAAAACCCCACAACTTTAAGGCATCTTCAAAGATTTCTCGAGTTGACATGGTATTATCATAAGTTTGTTAATAACTATGAAAAAGTAGTAGCACCTTTAACAACATTACTGAAGAAAGATGCATTTTCTTGGACTCCAAAAGCAACTAAGGCCTTTGAACATCTTAAAGAGTCAATGTGTTGAGATTTGTTCTTAACTACACTAGACTTCACAAAAGCCTTTATTGTGGAATGTGATGCCTCGAGAAATGGAATTGGTGTTGTTTTAATGCAAGAAGGAAGACTCATTTCCTTTTGAAGTTGTCTAATCAAAGGAAAGAATTTACACAAACCCATTTATGAGAAGGAAATCTTGACAATTCTACATGCCCTGAAGCAATGGAACCCTTACCTAATTGGGAGACACTTCAAGGTAAAAATAGATCATGATAGTCTTAAATACTTCTTGGAACAAATATCATCTTTAGAAGAGGGGAAAAAATGGGCCACAAAGATGTTGGGTTATGACTTTGAAATGTCTACAAGAAATGGAAGCAAAATGTTCTTGCAGATGCACTGTCAAGAAAGGATGAGGATGTGGAGGAAAATATTTGTGCCATTTCTATTATCCAACCTGATTGGATAAAAAAAGCAAGGGATGGATGGAAGAAATACAAACAAGTGTGGAAATTCATTCAAAAGATGTAGCAAGATCCTAGTTCATCTAATACTTTATCTGGAAAAATGATTCATTATCATACAAGGATCACTTATATCTATGTAAGAATTCCAAACTCAAAGAAAAAATTCTTTTGGAGCTAAACAAGTTTAACAATTCATACAAATGGTCTGCAAATATTCTTGTAATGGTGTTAGGTCAAGTAAAATTGAGAGCAGTGTCATGTTTCAGCAATTTGATTACAGAGATTGGTCCTCCACAAATTTGTTGTCAAGAGGGTTTGAAAGGTTCAATGTGCATCAAATGGAGTACCCATAAACCCTGTAACAAATATGAACGAACCTAAGCTGACACTACAACAGAATGATGCCAAAACTCTCTTCAAGATAGCTCAATAGAACCTTCGGCTCATACAACATATCACATGTTCACAAGAGATAATACTTCTTTACTAGTTCTGAGCTTAACTCTATTGATTTTGGATCGAATCTTCCTTACGTCTTGATACAGTGATCCATTTAGATTTGAGTGAATTTCACCTCAGGGGCTACAGAAGTTGGCTCTTTCAAGAGGTGGTAGTCCTACATCCAATAAACACTTTGTTGTTCAAAGGATCTTCATAAAATGAGAGGTAGAAACTCTTACACATTGAAGATGACCCTCGTAAGATAATAATTCAGGTCCGTAGTGGCTGATAAGATAGAAAGGATTCTTTTTTGGCTTTGGAACCTCCTAAACCACACAAATATGCACCTGTTTTGTTTTGAATCGATGCCCTAAGAGGGATGAAAAGAAGAATACCTTCAAACTATTCTTCAAATACTTCAGATAAGAAATTGAACAGGTCGCAAAGTCAAGTGAAGTTCTTCGCTAGTTTAAATAGAAATCATAGTACTTTTTTTTATAGTTTTTGCCCTAGAGAGGGTCAAAAAATCACAAATAAATCTGTATAGAGAACCTGTAAAAAAATTCCCAACAAAACCCTTGACAAAGCCCAAACAAACCCTAGCTACTTTATCTAGTATTTAATGTCTCCACAAGGCCGAGTTGAATTCATAGCTAGATCAATCAAGATATCTTCATGAATTTCATTACATAGAGAGTCAAACGAATGCTCCTTTTATAGATATTTGAGGGGCTTCAATTAGGCATTTGAATTCCTATTTTGGAGGAGACTTCTTTTGAAATTCAAATGTGTTGGAGGGAAAACCCCCTTTGAGGGTTTTATTAAAATTTGAATTTTAATTTGTCTTTTAACAAAAACCTTCACATGCCCTCACAATTAATCCTTTTACCATGAGATACATTATTTTAATTTTGGAGAGGAGCCTTATCAATGAACCATTTAATTTGACCGAAAAATATTTGCCACATCATCATCCTTTGGGTTTTATGCCCACAAGTTGGTTCCCTCAACTTTCAATGGGCATATCTTAAAAACCATGAGGAACCATGAGACGTGTCATATACCATTGGAATCAGAATGACAATGAGCATCCAATGATGATGATCGTGAGATCAAGTTTGCTAATATTCATCCTCAAAAACCTCGATAAATATGGTGTTCCTAGGGTTTCCAACCATATTTCCATTAGAGCTTCCAACTTAATGAAATCTAGACAAATACTAAGAGTGTTCATTAATGGACGTTGGCATCACTGACAACACCATTCAAAAATCTCCCCCTTTTTCATTGATGGCAACACATACTCCTTCCATGAGTATAGCTCCCCCTAAGTTCATGTCTCGATCTCCTTCTCGTGATTTCTCTTCCCATTTGAAATCAATGGAAAAGGGTGAGCCTCTACAAATTGCCTTATTCTTTAGACCTCTAACATGTTTGTGCTTCCCCTAACATGAATCATTATTTTATCTTCCTTCAAAATACCTTATCTGCTTTGAAATGCCTTGATCATTGCTTGCTACAATAAACAACCTATATCTCCTTGACATGTTGTGCTTCATAAGAATTTCCATAGCTAAGACCTTTTGCAAAATTGTTATTCCTCAAGAATACTAATCTTACCACAATATTTATGACTCCTTTGACTTCTTCTAAAGATATGTCTTTCTTCCTATCTATTAATTTGGAAGAGATGACGATCATTGTGGACCTGTATTTATTCCAATGTTCTTCTCCCCTTGACCAAATATCTTCCTTTGATGCTTCTTGTAATAGACTAGTTTACTTTCTCTGACTATTTCACTTCCCTTATCCTACTATGATCCCATGACTTGACACATCTTATTCTAACTGAATCATTTTCCAATATTTTCAATGACTTGTCAATTTGAAATTTTTATTCTACTGAAGTTTCCCATGATTTTGAAAACTACTATGATTGCTTATTCAATCTTTTTTCATTCACCAAACTGCTATATAGGTTCCCCTTGTTTAATATTTATCAGACACTAAGTCTTCAATAGAAAAATTATGAACAAGGTAGAAACTAGCTCTGCAGTTCAATCATCTCGAATCTTGACATCTTCTAATATGGATTCATCATGCCTTTTTTCCTTTACAAAATCTGAAAGCATTATTTTTAAGACTTTCTCATTTGCTTTGACTTCTTGCATTTGTTTTCTTCTCCAGACTTTCTTATACCTGATATTAGTGTTATCCATCATGAGGGATTCCATCTTGTACCTGCAATCACATATTATATGTCCATAGTTATGGAATTTGTAGCATTCAACATTTGGCCTTAATGATGGAATGAAAAAATCATTGAAGTATTTGTCTTGAGTTCCTACAACCTTACTTCTAGGGTTTGATAATGCCCTTGATAATTGTACCTTTCATAAGATTTGCAATCCCCAGCCATATGTCCAAAATTAGTATATGAAAAATTATAACCATTAAACAAATTAGCGTACCTGGATGAGTTATCTTGTCTGGATGATCTTATGTATTCATTATTTCTTGGAGGAGGTACAACCTCTTGTTGATCCTTGCCCTTGAATCCTTCAACATTACTCCTTGGAACCGTTAATATTCTTTTTCCCTTCATTTTGATTTTCCCTTTGACAGATCCTTCTATCATATGTTTCATCAATCTCGCTTTGCGGGGGCTTGGAGCTTGTGCCTTTATTATATGAAAATTCTTTTGTTTCTTTTGCCTTCATCTTCGATCTAGAAATTTCATTGTTCTTCCTTTCATCATCCAACAATTTCTCCTTCTGCCATTTTCTAGCCCTATCTATTTAAATTAAGGCAACTCAAGTTCCTCTTGCTTTTAAGTAATATCTTCCTGAAGCCTTCTTTTCAAGACTTTTCTTCTTTCTTTTGGCTCTTCTACTTACATCTTTAGAAGGGTAACCTTTTCTTCTTCTATATCAAGATCTTGTATTTGTTCCTTATATCTTTCATTTTATTTTCTAATCCTATTAATCTCTGTTGAAGATGCATCTAGTTCCCTTTGTTTTTTATCAACTTCAAATACATATTGTTTTCGCACAAAATGTCTAGGCATTGCGACAACGGCTCAGATCGGGAGTTGTCACCCTGATCCCCAATCTCTCTGTTTAAGTTGTCTCCCTATAGCAGGGTAAGTGGGGTAGACCCTATGGAAATGGAATGAAGGAGAACTAGTTGGAAACCTATTGAAAATAGCAACAAGAAATGCTAAAAATAGAATTGCTAAAAATAGAACTACTATAAATAGCAATTCAGCCATTGTTGATCTTAGCAACAATTAATGGAAAAATGGAAGTGCTAAAAATAGCATTCTATAAATAGCATTTTGGGATACCTTCCTATTTTAGTCATTCCCTAAAAATAAAATAGTGAAGTAAAATTTGAATTTGATCTTAGCAGTTGTTTGTAAAATAATTAATTAATTCATCTTGAGTTAATTAGTTAAGGAAAATAAAACATGAAGTCTATGTGGGGACATGCAATATTTCTCCATTAATTGAGTAATTTATTCATCAGTTAAAGAGATAAGGATGAGTTGTAATATTGAGTTGTAATTAGTTGGCTCAGTTAACTGAGTCAAGTCCAGTTAGATTAATTCAAACAGTTTGTTGAATTAATGTAAGTTCAGTTAGTTAATGCTTGCATGCATGTAACTATTGCACTTCAGATAACTGAGTATTCTCTCATAAATAACTCATGCATGTCAGTTCAGACAGAGACCTAGTTGTGATCAGATGGAGGGGCAATGTACTATCAGTTGCTAGAATATTTCATTATGAATATTCCTTGCATGCAGAAGCAATTCTTTCCTAGAGGATTGCGTAGTTACTTCTTCAAGTTTAGTGAGTGTGATGAGGCCAATTCACACATGTGACATCATTGGACCCCAAGAAAAAATGCGAAAGGAAATAGGAAGCTTGGAGGGCTTGAGGAGGACATATACAGTGTCTATTCAGTCTGTGAGTTGTATTGTTTTATTGCAAAGAGAGCAAGATAACTTGAGATATGATTCTTTTTGTAACTTGAACAAGATTTCCACTTGTATGATAATATAGAGTTGGGGTTTTAGGTTGAGGCTTTCCCCGATATATTTCTTCTATGTTATGTGCGATTGATTTCTCATTCTTAGTTATATGTGTTCTCTTGATCTTGCTCAATTCAATTAAGCTTCCGCAAAGTGTTGTAGAAGTAGATCTTGTATTGTGTTTTAGTATATTACATAATCTGTTGATCTACAGTGGAATTTCTACATGGTATCAGAGCAAATGTGATCAAGGTGAAGAACAATATACAAGAAGGAGAAGTTCGAAGTTTGTGGTTTCTGAATATTGAAATCGAGTTCTTATCACATCTCTATTTCACCTATGGCGTTCAGTGGTTTAAGACTCGAGTATGCCCTTGATGGAAACTCAAATTATATAGCTTGGAAGGATCACATGGAGGCAGTATTAGAGGATAACGGTCTAAAGGACTTCATTAATCAAGAAGTCCCCAAGCCGACTGATGCTACTCAACTGGTGGAATGGAAGAAATGTGTTGCTAGAGCAAGGAGAATCCTCCTAGAGGAAGTTCGATACCACATTGTCTCAAGCCTCCATGGGAAGGAGACACTGTTTTCGATGTGGAAAACATTGAAAGATTTATATTAGAATAGCAACGATCAGAGGAATCTGTCTCTGAAAGACAAGCTTCGTAAGATCAAGTGTGAAAAGGGCAACATGATCTCTACATATTTGAACAAGCTCACCACCTGCAGGGATGAGCTTGGAAGTGTAGGGATCACTATCGTTGATGATGAAATGGTGAGTCTTGCACTCCTCGGTCTTCCTAAGAGCTAGCATAGCTACAAAGACTCGGTTAATGGAAGAGAAAAACTGCCAGATTGGGAACGACTTTGGTCGAATCTGATGCAGGAGGAGACAAGAAGAAGCACCAGAGACAGATCCTCATCGAAGCAAGATGATGAGGAAAATCTAGCCTTAGTGAGTAAGGCGAGGAAATGGAAAGGGAAGGTGTCCCATCCCAAATCCGATTCTTCCCATGGTGGGAAGAAGATTGACAAATCAAAATTGCGATGCTTTCATTGCCATGAAGTGGGCCATTATGCTACGAATTGTCCACAGAAGAAATCCAAGAAGGGTTCCTCGAAGGGATCTGATGGTGAGGCACTAGCCTCATAGTTTGAGCTGGATTTCTCGCTTATCGCATGCATGGTTTCATCCATGGCGGGATGTGTGTGGTACCTGGACAGTGGAGCTTCTTTCCACATGTCAGGTGACAACAATCTTTTCAGTACCTTGGAGGATAAGGATCTCCATATGCGAATCGAGATGGGCGATGATGGAAAGTACCATGTTTCAGGTGAAGGTACAGTTGTGTTTCAGAGGGAGCATGGAGCTCCCCTCACCCTGACTGATGTGAAGTATGTACCAGGTCTGAAGAAGAATCTTGTGTATGTGGCTATTTTAGAAGATAAAGGCTATGATGTCGTCTTTAGGAAAGGAAAGGTATTCCGGAGGCATATCGGTACTGGAAAGACAAAGCGATAGGGATTCGAGTCAAGAATATCTACAAGATGGAGGTAGACGATTGTGCTATTTTGAGTTCCAAAGTTGAGATGGTGCAAAGCCAAGATGTTGGCGAGCTATGGCATAGAAGACTGGGCCACTTACACCATGGAGCCCTAAAGATCATGCAGCAGATTTCTACCAGATTACCCAAGGGAAAACTTGAGCAAACTACTACATGCAAAGGTTGTACCTTGAGTAAGTATGTGAAATCTTCCTTTTTGAATCGAGAAAGTAGAGCTGGAGCAATCCTGGAGCGAGTTCACTCAGATGTTTTTGGACCTTTCTCTACAGCCTCCACCGCTAAACAAAGGTACAATGTTATTTTTATTGATGATTTTCCTCGTAGATGCTGGATCTACTTTATGCAAAAGAAGGATTAGACCTTCTTGAGGTTTTGTGAGTTTAAAGCCTTGGCAGAGAAAGAATCTGGAAAGAAACTAAAAGACTTTCATAGCGAAAATGGTGAGAGTATGTCTCCCAACAGTTTAAAGACTTCTGCGCTGCAAAAGGTATTAAATGGGAATTGACGGCAGCCCATAACCCACAGCAGAATGGGGTGGCCGAAAGGAAGAACAGATCGATTGTGGGAGCAGCTCGAGCGATGTTGCATAACCAAATCCTACCACTGCATTTGTGGGTTGAGGCATGTAATACAACAGTATACTTGTAGAACAGAAGCTCGCATCGTATACTGGGAATGAAGACACCTATGGAGGCATATTCTGGGAAGCGACTTGATGTAAGTCACTTATGAATCTTTAGATCATCAATTTACTGTCATGTGACCAAAGATGCCAGGAAGAAGCTAGACCCAACAGCTGAGTTGGGAATACTTGTGGGGTACACGGATACACCCCACAACTATCGGGTGTACCTGCCTTCCACTCAGAGGACAGTGGTATGCAGGGTTCTGAAGTTCAACGAGGAGAAATCCATGTGCTTATCACTTGAGAGGGAGCTCGAGTTGCATGCAGATGAGGAACTTTCAGTTCCTAAGGATGAGGACCCTCAAATTGATGCGGAGCAGCCGCATGTAGAGGATCCGAGAGTGGAGACATCCACTCATTGTTTAGGGACTAAGTCCCCTAGGGTTTTGGGTCAACACCCTAGTAGAGCGGGGGTTATCTACAGTAAAAAACAAGCATTCCTGGGGGCCCTTCATTCGAGTAGATCCAGCCAGGGTCCAAACCCTCTTGGAGTTCCCCTCAATCTTTGAACCTGCTAAAGAGCCAATTCAAAGAAGCATAGCCATATATAGACAAAGTATCATATAGAAATCAACTTCATAACTTATTGAAAGATGGTTAATTATACACTGAAACAATTATTCATATGTAAACCATAAAAATAACATCATATGCATAAAGAAGATTGATTTCGGGAACAAGACAAATGTTTATTTATTGCAGATAACTAAAACAAAGCAAGGAATGATATCACCTGAAGCTTCCTCTTGCTAGCTCCAAGTGGAACTGTCCTCCGAGTTCGTCCAATCCCAAGTCTTCAAAAGGCTCCTTCCATGACTCACACAAGGATATCTCAACTAGTGAAATGACATCATAACTCAAGGAAACAAGGGTTTCTTATAGTGGGGGAAGTGGTGGAAGCACAGGGATCTTTAGACTTGATCAAGGATAATCTCAACAAAGTAATTCTCTCTCTTCTCTCCTCCTTTAGGCCTTCCCATTGAAGCCTTTTTATACTTCTCCCAAAGTAGTTTTTTAGTTGGGAATTCGTTGGGAACAGTTGGGCCATGGGTACTAATAGGTAATCAACAGGTAAAACCTGTGATCTTTGCCTGAAATTAAGGAGATTTAATTTTTTTTAAGTGTTTTAAGACATATACGCGGGTTGGGTATACACAGACCAGCGTACACACGCATTTAGCTCAGGGAAATGTTGTGTACAGGGAGTAAAACATTGTTTTTTAAGTATTTGGACCAAGTCTGCAAGGTGGGGTTGCCCTAGGCCATAAATGCAACATCGCAAATATCAAGAGTGAGATTTGGAGCTATAACATATGCCCCCTAATATATGAGGTCAAAAGGGATGCATGATGGCCGAAATGTATTAAGTACATGGAAAGGAAACCTGTCAAAAACTGAGAAGGACTTCACCAAATTTTAGCCTACCAAGCCACAAAAGGAGATCAGAAAGAAACACTGTCTGAGGCGGGCATACCCATGCTCAGAAAAATTAAACCATGTTCGCATATCAAGTACAAGCGGATCCACTAAGTATACAAGTATATAACACTAGAAATACATAATGGATCATCTGATCATGATCGAACAAGTACATGTTTGAATATCACATATAATAATGTCAATGATGTTAAAGGATGAAGCTGATCACTGATATCAAAGACTGATCCCAATAGTACCAAATGAACATGATGGAATAAGATGGTACTACACTGCAAACTCGGGTGCCAGCATATAGAATATCACCATGAATGACTGCAACATATAAGGTGGAATGGTATCAACTAGTAGCAATAGGAGCAACTGTCAAGTGAACCAATGAATGCTGATGCAACCCGAGGTCTTCACCGACCACCATGGTACATTTCTACACAATGGGAATGAATGAGCTGAAGTTGACCATGTGAGAAATTGTTTGATTACCGGTCATTGATGTATACCGTTAACAAACGCAAGACTACTCACTGATAATGATAATGAGAGTCAAGGTACCCCAGTACAATCTAACAAGTGTGAATAAATGATCTGAAATCGAACACCTAGAAGAATCTATCGATCAGGAGACAATGATGGTTTCCCACTATCAATAGTGAAGGATCTACCACTAATGACTGCAAACCCCAAGGTATTGCCAAATGGACTCTAGACCTTTGCCCCAAAGAAATGAGTCGTAATCGATGGGGAAAGATCCGCTAGAAGGAAGGCATTAATGCATCCTTCATTAGTCTAGCGCGAGTGTAACCCGTAGGCCAATAATGTGGAAGGAATCGGACGAAAAAAATGTAGTAACCTAACCGAAGCATGTTTCCAACATACACAAGATGTGGCTAGCGCACGACAGAAACCCTCTGAACCAACCAATAATGAAAGATGACACAGAGGCGAGGCATCCACCAATAGGGTCAAATGGAAACCAAGGTATTGCACGAATCCCAATGTGTGATAATGTAAGATGACGTCGAACACAAAGGAAACCACTCAGTCAAAGACCCATGATACTGATCAATGTTGAGCACAAGGTGACCTATCAATAATGAAAATAGGGCCAGGGTGTGGCTCTAGGCCTGTCCTCACAGCAAGATGTCGCTGTCGATAAGGACAAGACCCGCCAACAAGAAGCCAATGGAGACCTTCTCAAACCGGCACGAGTAAAGGACCAATATAACTAATGTGACAATAGACAAGACATTGACAACCAGGGATGGCCGATTGAAAAATGAGTCAAGAGACACCACAGAGATGCCGACTCAGGCTAACTTCCCTTGAACAAAAGCACGACTCAAATGATGACTTTGTGGCAGCATATGATAACTTTGCATAAGCTCGTCACGCAAGAGGCATGAAAAAACTCTCCATATGATTGGAAGAGATAAACAATCAGAGGAGGACTGACTCAACAACGAGGTTAAGGAATACCTAAGCCAAATCCCACCCAAATGGAGGAGACTTTGTTTGAGTGCTTTTTTCAAGGGTGACACGACTCTAGCTGCCAACAATAGATGAAAATGTTGTCCTGTTCCCGCTCTTTTTGGAATATATAATTTTTTTGTCTTTTTTCTTTAAGCTGGAAAAAGAATAAAATAATGTTATAATACAGTGGAAAGAACGAGTGTCGATGAAGCAAATGATCTAGTTCCTGGGATTGGAACAATCCTATGCTCAATGTAGGGAGGCGAAAACTGGTCAAAGACACTCAAAGGTGTGTACCTTCCATGGGTCATAGTGTGTCAAGTTGCAGAAGTCAAGGGGATGCAAGTTTGATTTTGCAAACATCATGGTCAAAAGTTGGCTTAAACATGAATCCAGTGAAGCCGGCTAAAGGCAAAAAGGTGCAAATAGTCAATATGCAATGCAGTAGTACAACTCAACACGAAGGAGCCTCTAGGGTATAAGGCCAGAACGAAGCGAAGAAGAAAAGAGGAATGAGTCTTCAGTGCATAAGTCATGGAGGGGCTAGAGAGGACTCCCGAGCCTAAGCACAATAAATCATCATGAGTGCCAAGTGACAACGAGGTACTATCTAGGGAACCCATGATAAGGTAGGCTCTACCACACAAGTCATGATACTTCTAAGCAATGAGAAGGTTCTGCACCATAACTTGGTGGGGTCGATCTTAAGGCCAAAATGGTAAAGGAAACTGATAAGTGCACAATGCAAGTGGAAAGTCCTAACCTATATGCCAATTTTGAGAACCATTACCTGTCAGAATGGATCAACCATAAAAATTTCCAAAGAAGAAATCTTCCAAGTTCTGTAAACATAAAAGGAACACTAGACAAGAAGTTAATACATCCCACATATAAACTTCATATAAAATCTTGTGTTATAGAATACAAAATTTGAAAATGTGTACCTTATATATACAATATGGTACAGGGAATCACGTAACCTTGCGGCTTACGCATAATAGTTCTTCTGGACAAACCCCTTGCAGGGCTCAAGCTTAGGACTCCTTTGGTAGTCAAAACTCATGGATTCAAAGAGTTCCTCCTGTGACGGCAAATCAAATTCCGAGAAATCATGAGAACTACAAGGATCAAAAGAGGGAATTAAAGGGTCCCATGTCCCTATAGTAAGAATCTCTCGGTCAACTGCCAGGAACAAGTCCCAAGAAGGAGAATAATAAGTCAAAGGATCCTTCTCAAAAGCAATTGAACATTGA
Organism: Pinus tabuliformis; assembly: GCA_031772625.1. Lineage (NCBI taxonomy): Eukaryota > Viridiplantae > Streptophyta > Pinopsida > Pinales > Pinaceae > Pinus > Pinus tabuliformis. The sequence goes on along the minus strand of CM062817.1, from coordinate 1,645,828,915 downwards.
GGATTCAATGCCACATAATTCACCCGTGGTGGGGTAGAATCTATTTGAACACTTGGAACAAACCAAGGCGTATTCTACAGTAAATTCGACTTAGGGTGGTAATTATCAGATGCAAGTTGATCAATAGTGACAATATTCCCTTTTTGAGGAAAACACATCACTCGAAAGAGAAAAGACACCACAGCATTCATAGCATAGACATAATCACGCCCAAGTAGCATATTAAAGTCTAAAGGGCTATCAACCACCATCATAACGATTAAGACAATCTTCCCACCTAAAGTAATAGGCAATTAATGAAGAACACCCATAGATTCACCTGGTCTTCTATCATAGGCTAGCAACTGACTCTGAGTTGTCAACAACTCTAGGGAACCCAAAGCTTTCCAAGTCAAAGAGGATATAATACTTGCAGAGGATCCTTCATCCACCATACGTCGAAAGGCGTTTGTGGAATTAACTCTGACCTTTATTTGGAAAGGTGCAGCGGAAGGAAGACGAGGCTCGACAAGACTATCCCAATCAAAGGAGACACTCCTAGAACTTGGAAGGGGAACATTCGAAGCAGCCGGAATGCCCCCTATACCAGAAGACTCTGTGCTAGAAATCAAACAGACTCTTTTGTTAGGCATTTCACCCCCCAAAAGAGGAGTGTAATCAGCCAGAGATTGCACTGGATCTACCACATTATCAACCAATGGTTGATGGGATTGATGAGAAACCATATCAGATGCAGGAGTAGAAGAACTTTCAGACTCAGACCATATCCTTTGTACCTCTGGGATATCAGGGCATAAATGAGTAATATGGTCTCCCTTGCATATCTTACAAGGGAAATTAGGTTTAAAACATCTACATCCAAGTTTCTTATCGACCTCCAATCTGCCAACATGACTAGCAATGGTTTGCGGAGAGTCCTGAACATGACTTGCAGAGGTCAGTGACTCTTTGCCAGTATGACTTGCAGTGACTAGATTTATGCCCCCAACATGACTTGCAGCGGCTGAAGGCTGATCTTCAACATGACTAGTAGAGGTTGATGATGAATTGCTAGTATGACTTGCAGTCAATAAACTTATGCCCCCAGCATGACTTACAGCGGCTGAAGGCTCATCTTCAACATGACTGGCAGAGGTTGATGATGAATGGATAGAATTATTCTTCTTCTTCGTATTCCTCTTTCTCCTCTTTTTAGATTTCTTATTACAAGAAGGAGGAGAAAGAGGAATCCCAGATTTCTTTTTGAAAGAAGATGAACAATTAACATCAATGTGATGCCCCTGAAATAAAGCATTCAACTGAGAAGCTTCAAGAACATCTGGAATATTCGGAGTGGACCACAGCCAAATTGGTAGTCCAACATTCAATCCAGGAATATTCAAAGTGGCCATCAAGGAGTACCAACGTTTACAAGGAAAGGAAAAGCACAAGGATCCCCTTTTGGGAGGGTACCTTGGTTGGTTTCCACGGGAATATGGGCTATATATAACTGATTTGCAGACCATTCCCTTACGGGAAAGTAGAAATGACTTTTCAAGGAAGATATACACATAATCAAAACCTGTGCCCTTGAGGAGGCAACTCCACAACTTTCGAAAGAACGAGCAAAAGCCTTCCAAGATCGGTGTATTGGTAAGTCAATCACTCAGAATACAAAGACCAAAAGTGACTAGAAAAAAATACCTAAAGCCAACTATATACAAGGAGCAAAGAGCACTCAACTATAAAGTCCCTAAAGATATAACCAATCAAGCAACTTCCAAGTATTTCCGCTTCGGGTGATGAGGACCGGACAGCAAAATACAAGAAAGTGAAGTAAGGGACCTTCCGAAGATAGTCTGGGATAATGACGACCCAAGCCTACCAGCGAAGGTATCAAAGGAAGTTATGCTGACCTCCAAACAATAGCCTATGCCGGTGCAAGCCCCCGAGCTTCACAAGGGTGCCCTCCAGAAGTACTGTTGAGAGTGATACAACGTCGACCTCAGGTGCCACGGGATTCCCCTCCGCAACCACCTGTGTAGATCCCTAGGATAAGAAACTAAGGTTACCAACTCGTGTCAGAAGCCATGCGGAACAATCTTGAGGTAAGATCCGAAAAGTAGAATAGGGGGTATCTCTCTTCCTTATCTTCAAAAACCCTCGTGCTTAACTCCGTGATCCAGAGCTTTCCTGGTCTCCCTAACGCTATTGGATTTGCACTCTTTATTCAGAATTCTATGTTTGACAGTTTAAAGTGGCCTTGGAGAGTTTACTTTCCTCTCACCTAATCCAAGGCCCTAAATAACCTAAAACTTGTTGGTGTACTTATTGACAATATAAAAATTTCTAGTTTATTTTATTAGCACTTGATTTTAAAGGTTGTTCTTTTTAAGTCAAGGGTATGGGAGTGAAACTGATGATGTGTGTATGAATCAACCAAAATCAAAGAAAAAGTAACTACATGAATGCAATCATTTTTCTTTCGATGAAAAGAAACTTCTACTTGGGTTCTAAGAAACACCTAGAAAGCAAAAAACTTTTTCCTTTTCTTTTCTTGTAACATACTTCACACACGCAAAAACTAAAATGCTTTAACAATGCAAAAATTATCCTAATGCAATTTGTAATGAAGATGCAAGAAACTTAAGATTACTCTAAACCAAAGAATGAAAGCAAATTGTTTATCGCTTCTAATTAGCCACCTTAGATGTTTAGATAGAATATAAGTTCCTAATGCTAATTTTCATCCAAACACTAAAAGCAAATCTTAAGACAAACAAAATGCACTCTCACTTGCAAAAAGAAATCAAATCAAAACAAGGCAAAAGAAAACAAAAACCACGTTTTTAAGAAGTTTTATTTTTCACAAAAGGAAAAAAAACACAACTTTTCAAAAGCGCTCCAAATACTGTTGAAGGCTTTAAGACTGAAAAATAGGCAACAAAAACACTTTTCAAGTTATCAACTCAACATGGGCGAAAACTCAACAAAATAGGTGTTTCAACATGCCCTGAACGACCAAAAAGCAGCAAAAATAGCTTGCAGATAATGATCAAAAGACAAAGAAAGACAACTTTCAAAATCATCAATCAACAACTTTCAAAAAGTGAGAAAAGCAAATGGCCACAAGATGCAGTTTTGACACAAAGCAAAAAGATCACAAAGATAAAGTTTATCACAAATATTGAAACCAATCTTTCTGCTCATGAAGACCAGAACAGTCAAGATTCTCAGAAAGAAATCTCGTGTGCTCAAACACAAATGATGACACTTGCAACAAAACAAAACAAGACCAAAATTTCCCACAACAGGAGAGAATTCGAAACCGTTAACTTGCTGCAAAACCAAAGACTGACAACAAAAACTAACTGCTCAAGAAATACTCAGACCAGCAAACAAATCTTTTGAGACAGAAAGACTTGAAAAAATCTTGGAAAATTAGGGTATACGCGACTAAGTCAATACACAATTGTGTGTATACGTGATTCAGCCCAAAGAAACCTGTGTATATGCGGGTTCATATGGGGAAACTTGCGTACATACGCTACTGTAACTTGAAAAAACTATGTATATAACAGTTCACAAGAAAAAAATAAAAAATAGGTCTGAAGAAATTGCTCAAACTTAAAGTCTGAGTTCCTTTAGGAATAGACAAATCAGTTACAGCAAGAAAACCAATGGTTGAGCCCTGATTGGCTTAAATTAAACCAAACTAGGAACAACAATACTGTTGTCCCCAGTGGAGTCGCCAATTCTATTGAGGGACTAAGTCCCCTAGGGTTTTGGGTCAACACCCTAGCAGAGTGGGGGTTATCTACAGTAAAAAACAAGCATTCCACACAACCATGATACTTAAATAAGCAAACTACGCGAAGAGAGGTGCACCTTGGGGTCCTTCTTTCGCGTAGATCCAGCCAAGGTCGAAACCCTCTTGGAGTTCCTCTCGATCTTTGAACCTGCAAAACAGCCAATTCAAAGAAACATAGCCATATATAGACAAAGTATCATATAGAAATCAACTTCATAACTTATTGAAAGATGGTTAATTATACATTGAAATAATTATTCATATGTAAACCATAACAATAACATCATATGCATAAAGAAGATTGATTTCGGGAACAAGACAAATGTTTCTTTATTGCATATAACTAAAACAAAGCAAGGAATGATATCACCTAAATCTTCCTCTTGCTGGCTCCAAGCAGAACCATCCTCTAGGTCCATCCAATCCCAAGTCTTCAAAAGGTTCCTTCCATGACTCACACAAGGATATCTCAACTAGTGAAATGACATCATAACTCAAGGAAACAAGGGTTTCCTGTAGTGGGGGGAGTGCTGGAAGCACAGGGATCTTCATACATGATCAGGGATAATCTCAACAAAGTAATTCTCTCTCTTCTCTCCTCCTTTAGGCCTTCCCATTGAAGCCTTTTTATACTTCTCCCAAAGTAGTTTTTTAGTTGGGAATTCATTGGGAACAGTTGGGCCACAGGAACTAATAGGTAATCAACACGTAAAACCCATGATCTCCACCCGAAATTAAGGAGATTTAATTTTTTATGTCTTTTAAGACATATACGCGGGTTGGGTATACACAGACCCGCATACACACGCGTTTAGCTCAGGGCAATGTCGCGTACAGGGAGTAAAACATTGTTTTTTAAGTATTTGGACCAAGTCTGGAAGGAGGGGTTGCCCTAGGCCATAAATGCAGCATCAAAAATATCAAGAGTGAGATTTGGAGCTATAACACTCATGTTGATGCTTCCAGAGATGGGCGGAAACGCTCAAGGGAAGCTGACAGGTTGATGTTGGATGCATGGGAGAATGTGGGACAGCCATCTTCTCAGCGCAGACAGAGGAGGTCACCTGAGCGGTACACTAAGTACATGGCCCTGGTTGGTGAGTGTGTAGATATCGAACCTTCTTCATTCGAGGAGGCAGCGCAACCAGTCTGGGTTGATGCAATGGTAGAGGAGTACAACTCTATCATTCGGAACAGTGTGTGGGATGTTGTCCTAAGGCCTCATGGCAAGTCGGTGGTGGGTTTCAGGTGACTTTACAAGGTAAAGCAGGCTGCTGATGGCAGTGTTGAGAAACATAAGGCAAGGTTTGTTGCCCGGGGTTTCTCACAAGTCGAGGGGATCAACTACGATGAGACTTTTTCTCCCGTAGCAAGGTACTCATCGATTAGATCGATGTTGGCACTGTCAGCTCAGATGGGGTGGAAGATCCACCAGATGGATGTGAAGACAGCATTCCTTAATGGGAATATTGAGGAGGAGGTATAAATTGAGCAGCCAGAGGGTTTCAAGACCTTCGATCGTGAGTCGCATGTGTGCAAACTCAAGAGGGCTTTGTATGGGCTGAAGCAAGCACCTCTTGCTTGGTACACCAGGATCGACAGCTATTTCACTAGTTTGGGCTTCACCAAGAGTGAAGCAGATGCGAACCTTTACCACATCATGGTAGAAGGTAAACCATTGATCATTGTTCTTTATGTCGATGATCTGATTTTGACAGGTGATGATCAACTGATATAGCCTTGCAAGGAGGACCTTGCAAGAGAGTTCGAGATGAAGGACATGGGCCTTATGCACTACTTTCTAGGCATGGAGGTGTGGCAGAAAGATAGGGAAGTATTTGTGTCTCAAGGCAAGTATGCCAATGAGATACTCAGGCACTTTCACATGGAGAAGTGCAAGCCCATGCAGACTCTTCTAGTTGGGAACTAGAGGAAGGAGGATGCTACTTCAGGTGAGGTAGTAGCTACTATTGTTTATCGGCAGTTGGTGGGTTCACTTATGTATCTGGTGAACACATGACCCGACTTATGCTTTGCGGTGAACCAACTGAGTCAAGCTATGGTTCAGCCTAGCAAGTTGTTTTGGAAGGCAGCGAAGCATGTGATGAGATATCTCATAGGCACATCTCAGTTCGGATTGTGGTACAGACAGACAGAGGGAGTGAAACTTCAAGGCTTCACAGATGCGGATTGGGTAGGGAGTCCATCAAACCGGAAGAGCACTCCTGGAGGAATCTTCAACCTTGGTTCAGCAACAATTTCCTGGTACGGCAAAAAACAGAAATCAATTACACTTAGCCCAGCAGAGGCTGAATACATAGCTGCTAATCAGGCTGCATGTGAGGCCATTTGGATGTAGAAGATTCTAGTGGGATTATTTGGTCAAATGATGGATCCTACAGTGATCTACTGCGATAACCAAAGTTGTATCAAACTCTCTGAGAATCCAATTTTTCATGACAGGTCCAAGCACATTGATATCTAGTATCACCATCTTCGAGATTGTGTGGTCAAGAGGATCATGTTGTTGCCCTATGTTTCGACCAAGGACAGGATGCAGATATTTTGACTAAGGCATTGTCAAAATGCAAGTTCAAGTTCCACAGAGATAGGATTGGGGTTACTGATAATCTCTTTCTTGTTGAGAGGGAGTGTTGAAAATAGCAACAAGAAATGCTAAAAATATAATTGCTAAAAAGAGCACTACTATAAATAGCAGTTCAGCGAGTGTTGATCTTAGCAACAATGGATGGAAAAATGGAAGTGCTAAAAATAGCATTCTATAAATAGCATTTCGAGATACCTTCCTATTTTAGTCAGTCCCTAAACTAAAATAGTAAAGTAAAATTTGAATTTTATCTTAGCAGTTGTTTGTAAAATAATTAATTAATTCATCTTGAGTTAATTAGTTAAGGAAAATCAAACATGAAGCCTATGTGGGGACATGCAACAGTTTCTCCATTAATTGAGGAGTTTATCCATCAATTAAAGAGATAAGGATGAGTTGTAATTAGTTGGCTCATTTAACTAAGTCAAGTCCAGTTAGATTAATTCAAACAGTTTGTTGAATTGATGTAAGTTCAGTTAGTTAATGCTTGCATACATGTAACTACTTCACTTCAGATAACTGAGTATTCTCTCATAAATAACTAATGCATGTCAGTTCAGACAGAGACCAAGTTGAGATCAGATGGAGGGGTAGTGTACTATCAATTGCTAGAATATTCCATTGTGAATATTCCTTGCATGCAGAAGGAATTATTTCCTTGAGGATTGTGCAGTTACTTCTTCAGGTTTAGTGAGTGTGATGAGTCCAATTCACACATGTGACATCATTGGACCCCAAGAAAAACTGCGCAATGAAATAGGAGGCTTGGAGGGCTTGAGGAGGACATATACAGTGTCTATTCAGTGTGTGAGTTGTATTGTTTTATTGTAGAGTGAGAAGGATAGCTTGAGAGCTGATTCTTTTTGTATCTTGAACAAGATTTCCACTTGTATGATAATACAGAGTTGGGGTTTTAGGCTGAGGCTTTCCCTAGGATATTTCTTTTGTGTTATGTGTGATTGATTTCTCATTCTCGGTTATATGTTTTCTCTTGATCTTGCTCAATTCAATTAAGCTTCCGCAAAGTGCTGTAGAAGTAGATCTTGTATTGTGTTTTAGTATATTACATAATCTGTTTATCTACAATGGAATTTCTACAAAACCAATCAATTCGGGAGACACAGTGAAGCGACCAAGTACTTGATTAATATTTAGCAAGACTTGTAAGATTTGATTAGATTTAAATGATTGATACCAGTTCCTTATGGAATCAACAATCTTGCTAGGAAATTTAGGACCAAGTAATTGATTAGCAACTGTTGCTTGGATGAAATACTATCTTATATGAAATGTAGATATCATTAGAATATGAGATGAAGTTAGACTTGAGGATGAAAGGCGCTTATGCCACAATCTATCAAAGTTACGTATCAAAGCCCTTAATCTCCAAAATGAATGTTCACTTCAGTAGATAAAGTTTGAAAGATAAACTCTTAGCAATATCACAATTAAACCACAAGCTTACTTCAAATCTTTTTAATACAATTATAGCTCAAAGAGAACAAAAGCTTCTTCACAACTTAATAACAATGTCAATAGATGCTCAAAACTTTAGCATGCAAAGTATTCTATCAATTCACAATCCTAGAATTAAAATGAGTTTTCTTTAATGACCCAAATCTAGAAGAAAAAAAAATGTCATTTTCCTATAGTCAATCTTTAGAGATGATTTAAAAAATCATTTAAACGTGTTTAACTATAGAGAAATTAAAAATTTTAACACCACAAAAGTTTCCCTTTAAATTTTACCCATAACATAAAAAGAGACCAAAGAACTTTAGATTAGAATTATAATTATTCCTTAGGCAATTTTTAATGTGCTAAGTCTTATGAGTAAAATTAATGTGGGAATGATCAATTAAATTATTTTAATGTGACAAAAGTAAACAAATCAAAAGGGTTAATTAATTAAAATTTTAATGGACCAAAGACCACAAAAAAATTAATTTTTTTAATGTGAAAGCACAAAGTCTTCTTTTGATTTAAATCTCTAGGAATATCAAAGTCATATAAGATGGAAATGAAATTTGTTTTTAGTTTTTGTTTATTTGTTTCAAGCAAAATAAAATAAGGTCATTAAAAAAAAATGATTTTCCATTTAAATTGAACAAAAGTCAAAACAAGAAATAAAAAGGCAAAGAAAAAAATGGAATTATTAAAAAAAAAAAAAAAACTAACCCTAATGAAACTAAAGCATAAGAAACAAAACAAAGGTAAAATGAAATTGAATGTTATGTTTGCATGTTGATGGCGACAGAGGAGAGGAAATCGACAAAGATGAAACTTCAGGGGATGAGAAGGGAGAAGAGGGAAAGGTTGTGAGAGGATGGAAATGTTGCGACAAGGGATGGAGCTACGGAATTGGAGCTATGAGCAGGATGGCAGGGCTACGAGGAGGGATGTACATATAGGTGGAGAGGGAGCTTACGCAGGCCAGGAAGAGGAGCACGTGGATGGGGAAGGGACTGACGCAAAGGGAGCAAACATAACAGAAAGGCATATCGTAGAGGGAAGAAACTCAGGCACTGATGTTGGACGGGGTGCGGGAGCTTGAGGAAGAAAAATGCAGGTTTGCAAGGACATCTAGGGCTAAAGATTTGATGGGTGGAGCTGCGAGGACAACAAGAGGAAAATAATGTAGAGAAATGGAAGAATCACTCCGCGCGGAGGGATAAGAGAGTTCATTTATGCTCGTTCAAGGAAAAGTTGTGGGGAAGGAAAAAGATTACGAGAGAGAGGAGAGCTCGGGCAACAAGGAGGACGCAGATATGGCAGCGAGCGAGGGCTGAAAGGAGAGGAAAAGACGACAACAAAAGGGAAAAGATGAGGAGAAACACCAAAACACAGAAAACAAAAAGAAAATTGATTTTTTCCAAAGACAAGAAAAACGCAACAGAAAATGGTAGCCAAAAAAACTTAAGAAAAATTCCCATAATTTTTTTATTAAAATGATATATTTTTCTACTTAAAATTTATCGTCGAAACTCTAATAAAAAAACTTAGATCTAAACTTTGAAACCCTCAAACTGAAAATAATTTGGAATAATTCCCCTGCAAAATTATATTGAGGCCATATCTTACCATCCAAAGCCTAGATTTGGGTTCAAAAAAAAATATATCTTCTAGATCTACACCTATAAAAACGAAAACAAAACACCCAGATATACAAAAATAAATAAAACCCCAGAAACCCAAGTCAGAAATTTCATAAAAAAAATACAGATCTATGCACAAAGATGGTAGATCTTATCAGATCTGAGGAGTATGAGTCCAACTCCGCTCCCAGATCCAAAAATCTAAGGCTCTCAACAGCCGAATCTTTCAATTTTCCACAAATATTTAAAAATAAATTTTGAAATTTTTGGAGAGGTACTATGTATATGTATTTCATCTCTATTTTATGATTAATGCAATATAGATAGTAAGAGGTTTTGATCAGTTGCTTTCCCCTAGATAAATATTTGTGCATGTGTGATGTTTCCTTTTGCATGTCTATGATTTGTGTTCTAGATGCTAAATTAACTTCCACAAATCAGCAGAGTAGCTTCAAGTCTTGTGATTTAGTAAATTGCATGAACAATTTTACATCTACACATTATTTTCTACAATTCCAAATATTTACATATGGAATTTTGATGGCAAAGATATCGTAACATGGATATTACATATGGAGCAATTATTTAATCTAAATGACGTGAAACACGCACAAAAGGTATGCATTGCAACTTTATATTTAGAACCCAATCAGTTTGTGTGGTATTGATGGTTTTGTTCTCATAAATCACTTGTAACTTGGTCAATTTTTATAGAATAATTAATAACATATTATGAGGATATAGAGAGAAACACCTTCTTTATCCAATTGATAAATCTCAAACAAAAGGGTTCAATAGTGGAGCACGTTGCGGACTTCCAAAGATTACATATCAAGGTAACTGATATTCTTAAGGAGCATATGATTGATTTCTTCATAAGGACTTTAAAGGATATTATCCAACATGAGGTATGTCTTTGGGAACCTAAGTCATTAGAGAATACATTGAGGGTGGCAAGAAAATTTGAAATCAAATTTATGGCAATAAGGAGCCACTCACAACTACAAATATAGAAGTGTCGTTGCTCCTAGCCTTCCACGACCTACAATGTTGACACCACAACAATAAGAAGAAAAAGAATTAAAAGGGATTTGTTATAGTTGTGATAGTAAACACATTAAAGGTCATAAATTTGTTGAGAATGAATTATTTTACATAGATTGTGAAGAGGAGGAATAAAAGGAACAAGAAACATCAAAAGAAGAAGATATACACCAGGAACCAACACCAGGGGATGAAAAAGAAGAAATGAATTTGACCATGTATTGTAATGCATTGACGGGAATTACCACTCCTCAAATTCTCAAGATAGAAGGACATCAATAAAACAAAAAAGGTAATAGTATTGATTGATTCACATAGTACCCATAATTTTATTCATTGTAAGATAGTCAAGGATTTGAATTGATTTTTATACCCAGCACCAGAGTGTTAAGTGATAGTTACAGATGGGGGAACTATAAACTGTTCAGATAAATGTTATAATATCAATCTAACCATGGGGGAATATGTATTGAATAGCCCAATGATTGTTATTCCAATGGGTGTTGCTAATGTTGGATTAGGAGTCCAATGATTACAATCTTTAGGGACAATAGTGTTTAATAATTTTTAAGAACTTTTTTTTTAAGTTTTCAGTGAAGGAAGGGAAATTAAATTAAGGGGTATCACTGCGAAACGTGGTAAGATAATCAAATCTAATGGCATGACAAAGCTTTTTAAGAAGCAACAACGATGTGTAATTGCACAATTATGCTCACTAGATTTTAAACATCTAAGTATCTCATTTCTCCACATCTTCATAGAATCCTTGAAAATCATTCAAAGTTATTTGAGACACCCAAGGGTCTCCCACCTATTTTTTATCATGATCATGCTATTCACTTTATTCCAAGAAGTGTTACTCCAAACATCATACTTTATAGATATCCCTATGCCCATAAGAGTGAAAGTCAACATATGGTTGCAGAAATTCTATAGGTTGGTATAATTCAACCTAGCCAAAGTTCTTTCTCTGCTCCAATATTATTGGTACACAAGAAGGATGGATCATGGCATATGTGTCCAGATTATAGGGAGCTCAACAAGTTCACTATTAAAGATAAATTTCCCATTCCTTTCATTGAGGAATTGTTGGATGAATTACATGGAGAAATTTACTTCACCAAGTTGTATCTTCGTTCAAGATACCATCAAATTTGAATGAATATTGAAGACATTTAGAAAACATCATTAAGAGCTCATGAAGGTCATTATGAATTTTTGGTCATGCCTTTTGGCCTTACTAATGCACCTTTCACATTTCAAGGTTCGATGAATCCTATTTTCAAACCCTTCCTTAGAAAATTAGTGTTATTATTTTTTGATGATATATTAATCTACCGCAAGTCTTGGAAAGATCATGTTCAACATGTTGATATGGTGCTCAATATATTGGAAGAGAAACAATTGTATGAAAAAACCTCCAAGTGTTTCTTTGGGGTATAGGAGGTAAAACATTTGGGTCATATTGTATTTCACGAGGGTGTTAAGGTAGACCCTAACAAAATTAAATCCATCCGGACATGGAAAAACCCCATAACTTTAAGGCATCTTCGAAAATTTCTCGAGTTGAAAGGGTATTATCACAAGTTTGTTAACAATTATGAAAAAGCAGCAACACCTCTAACAACATTACTAAAGAAAGATTCATTTTCTTGGAGTTTAAAAGAAACTAAGGTCTTTGAACATCTTAAAACGTTAACGTGTCGAGCTCCATTCTTAGCTACACTAGACTTCACAAAAGCCTTTATTGTGGAATGTGATGCCTCATGAAATGGAATTAGTGTTGTTTTAATCTAAGAAGGAAGACCCATTGCCTTTGAAATTCGTATAATCAAAGGAAATAATTTACACAAACCCATTTATGAGAACGAAAAGTTGACAATTCTACATGCCCTGAAGTAATGGCACCCTTACCTGATTGGGAGACACTTCAAGGTAAGAATAGATCATGATAGTCTTAAATACTTCTTGGAACAAAGATCATCTTCAAAAGAGTAGAAAAAATGGGTCACAAAGATGTTGGGTTATGACTTTGAAATCATCTACAAGAAAGGGAAGCAAAATATTAGTGCAAATGCACTCTCGAGAAAGGATGAGGATGTGGAGGAATTGCTTTGTTCCATTTCTATTATCCAACCTGATTGGATAAATTAAGCAAGGCATGAATGTAAGAAAGAAAAACAAGTATGGACATCCATTCAAAAGTTGCAGCAAGATCACAGTGTATCTAGAAAAATGATTCATTATGGCACAAGGATTGCTAATACCTATGTAAGAATTTGAAACTCAAAGAAAAAGTTATTTTTGAATTGCACACCTCTCCTATAGGAGGGAACTCGGGATTTTTAAAAACTTAAGCCACACGGTCAAGAAGGATTTTTTTTTGGATGGCCTTAAATCTGATATTCAGAAGCTTGTTGCTAAATGTTTGGTTTGCCAATAAAATAAAGTCAAGACAATTAAAACTCCAGGTCTTTTACAACCAGTAGCCATTCCAAGACAATGTTAGGAGGAGATATCAATGGATTTTATCACAGGTCTACCCAAGTCCAAAGAAAAAAGTGTCATCATGGTGGTAGTTAATAGATTTACCAAGTATGCACACTTTTGTGCTCTATCTCATCCTTTCAAATCCAATATACTCACTACTGAATTTGAGGAAAAATTTCAAAAGTTACATGGAAATCCAAACATTATTGTAAGTCATAGATATACCATTTTCACTGAAAGTTTTTGGATAGAATTATTTTCTTGTCTTGGTACTCAATTGGCCCATAGATCATCTTATCAACCCCAATCTGATGAGAAAATTGAGATAGTGAACAAATGTTTGGAAAGATATATTCATTTATTCGTATCTAATAAACAAACACAATGGGTCAAGTGGTTACCTCTGGAAAAAATGGTGGTATAATACTTCCTTCCATACCGCAAAAAAAAAGACTCCATTTATGGCACTTTATAGTTATCATACACCATCCATCACATCATCTCTAAGAGACGGTGTTAAGATTAAAGCAGTGGAAGATCACATTGAACATCAATAAGTTCTCCAAATCTTAAAGGATAATTTGATTCTTGCACAAAATCAAATGAAGCAACAAGCAAATAAACATTTTAGCGAAAGAATTTTTGACGTGGGTGAATTTTTACAGCTGAATCATACATGCAGATTTCACTCAAGCAATCTAATAAGGACAATAAATTATCAACCAATTTCTATGTCCCTTATAAGGTATTGCAAAATATTGGTACTATTGCATGAAAATTGGAGCTACTTGTATCTTCGCGAATACGCCAAGTTTTCCATGTTTCATGTTTGAAGAAGGTAATAGGTGACAAGATTCCAGCTCAAATTATATTGTGAGAACTTGATGAGGAAGGAAAAATCATATTAGATCCTAAAGAAATCACGGAAACAAGAATCCGACAACTATGGAATCGATCAATTTCAGAATATCTCATTAAGTGGAAAAACTTACATGTGGAAGATTCCACATGGGAGGATGAATATTTTATACAAAATCATCAAGAATTGCTCAAGCGTCGAGGACAATGCTTTTTTGAAGGAGAGGGGCATGTTAAGTCCTTATAATACTAGTGTAGCCCTGACATTATTATTGTTGTGTTCCATGTAGCCCCCATATTGTTATTGTTGTGTTCCATGCAACCCCCATATTGTTATTGTTGTGCCCATAGAAGCCCATTATTGTTATTATTGTGTACATTATTATTGTTATGTAGGCCCTAATTATATTATGACCTTTTAGACTCTTATATACAAAGGAAGCCTTGTCATTTCTATCATCCAAGAATTGTTCATATATTTGATGTAAAGGAGGATTCCCCCTCGAAGAATCTTATTTTCAAGTCGTCAATCTATCTTTTCTTCTATTTTTTGGATTGGTTGCATAAAAAACTTTGGTAATCGAGACCCTATGGACTAGGATCTATGAAATTCCCCATAAAACATGGAATACTCTGAAATGTGAAACTACCATGTGAACAAACTAAATTATACTACATTGTGGCCAAGGAGATACACACAAACTCTATAATCCAACATGGTGTGACAAACAATACATAACATAATCATTCCTTCAAAACTAATGGATTTTTTAACTCGTGTCCCAATAAACCCATCTCAAGGACTTCAATCTTATCAAAAATGAAAGGAATAAAAAATCAGGGCTAAAGTAATTAAGCATAACCAACCTTCATAGGCTTAGGATACCATATACATAATCATCACATATCCTACAAGGCTTTGGGACTTGCATTTGATTGAACTTACAATGGTGCATATCATTAAAATATATAGGGTACCCCCCAAGAGGTAACAAGAACCAATGCCTCTACCTTTCCCAATGAAAACATAGCAAAAAAATTAACATTGTTAGAGTCTCAATTAACCTCATGTCACTTGAAAACATACATATAAATATATAAAACAGAGATCTAAGAGGGGATAAATACAAACTTCCAATATCCAAATCCCCAACTTTGAAATTCATAAAATCATTTCTCCTCTCCCAAAATGCAAAACTAGTAAAATCAAAGTTTGGTCGTCACCTAGCAAAATTTGTAATTAAATATTTAAATTCCCACAAAAGGTTTAAATTAGAACATCAACCACGCCTAAAATTATAAGGTCACAAATTAAACATCAAATATAAAGAAGAGAAAATTTGACCGTAAATTTCTCTATTGGTGAAAATTTTGTTTACTAATTTTAAAATATAATTTTGATGTGTTAGTAAAATATATATTTTTAGCTAATGTTAAGAAGCCATACGATTAATTTTGATAACATGTTTAGTTTATTTTTACAAACTATACCAGAATATTTTTCTTCTAAAAACTTATACTCTCTAATTTCAAACAATATTTTTTTTCACAAAAAATTATACTCTCCTGTTATCGCTGCGACGAACACCCTCCAAAATTTTCCCTACACTTGAATTTTGGAGCCTACTGCAGATCTTGCAATCGGTCGTTCCATATTCACTTCTTGGATATTTGATGCTTTTGAGCTCCCTTCTTGGATTGGAAGTGTTGAGGGTACATGCTAAACACATGCTCAGTCTACAACAAGTTCATGAGTGCATTCTTTCACACAAGATTAAGCAAGCATAGTGTGGTCCATCAAGATTGTGTTTGTTCGATGTCCAATCCATGTCAACAGTTAGTGCACACTAACATCAATAGTTTCTCACTTCTAGTTGTGTTTGTCCTTCTATTTCGATGAGTTTTGCAAATTATTGCTTTCACTCACCTTTGTTTTCGCGAGTGTCGTTTTCATGTTTTCAGTTGTCACTTTACTTTCTTTCACTCTAATTAGTGTCTTTTCATGTTATCTTCACTCTGGCATGTGTTTTTTTCACTGTCATTCGCAATTCACAAGTGCCATTCGCATATCACAAGTGCAATTTGCACTTTAGCACTTGTCTTCTTCTAACATGTTGAGTGTCGCACGATGTACATAAGCTCACTTTGGTGGTTTCAAGGGGTTATCCTTGTGTAAATGAGTCGATCTTACCATGTAAACATCCTTCGTACTCATTTCCAAATTTTTAAGCACTATCGCACAAGTGTCATCACGTTCATCACATAGTGTATCTTTAGTGTTGCACTTGTCGTAAGGTGTCGTAACGGTTGTCGCACTGAGTTCCTATCACTATTCACATCAATTTCATTAATCCCACACTAAGCCAAATTTCAGAAATTTTCCAGCAACTTAGCCTCATCCGGCCTTCCTAAACTTCACAGTGCGCAGTCTCAGTGCTCAAGTTGCAACCCTGCGTCTTGACACTGCGCAACGCACGATTCCTGCCTTCCAGGACTGCACACTACGCAATTTCAGTGCTCATGCCCAATCTGTGGCCTCTAAAGTTGCGCAATTTAGCCCTCTAGCCTGACCCCAACTCCACACTGTGCACTCTCTGAGCTCAAGCCTCAACCATGAGCTCTTGAACTACACAACTGTGCAATCACCAGGTCTGCTCTGCCTCCCAGAACTGTGCGATTGACAGAAATAGTGCAAAATCGTATAGCCTGACTCACTGAGCCTCAAAACTGTGCAATTTTCTTGCACAGTCCAACATGAACTGTGCTTTACGCAGTCTTAAGGATCAAGCATTACACTTGACTGCCTTAGTTGCGCAACTGCGCAATCACTGATCCTCTCCCTCGGCCTACCACCCTGTTCCAGCTCAGTTAGTGGATCATCATCCAACATCTTAAACTAGGGTTTTATCAGACTGATGTCGTATTTTCATGAGTGGATTGTAGATGAAAGAATTCTATCATGTTATGGAAAGATGATGAAGAAGGAGATGGATAAGGATGACGTTGTAGAAGACATCTCAGGAGCTAAAGAGATAAGATGATCATTAGACAAGAAAATGAAAGAACATTGGATTACAATAGAAGACCAAATATCAAGACCGCATGAAGACTCCATTTGATTCACAACCCTTTGTATGGTAGATATGAATAAAAAATCATATATTTCATGAAGATGAAGCATTGGACACATCTCTTATTAAAGAAAAAAAAAGGCAGCAAGAAAGATAGCTTGGCACTACGACATCATCATGCAGTCCATGTCATCAGTGTCATGTCATATCCTATCACGAGTCATCATATGCCACATCATTATTGTGGATTATGTAATTATCTATTCAAATTGTATTGTAAAGTGGAATTCCAAATGACGCATTCAGAATATGAAGAGTCTTCTAAAGTCGAAAAGTCATAGGAACTCAAACGGTCATGGGCGTATTCAAAGAGTCACAAGAAAGGTGAAGCGTCACTTGTTGGTTATATATACACCCTCATTGAATGAGAAAAGGACTTTTCACCTTGGCTCCTCCCGCAAGGCATTAGAGAGAAAAGCTAGTTCTTTTTGGGAGCAAGGAGTGGCTCCAACGCTCCATTATTGGGGCTAGTGGTGTTCATTGCATGCATGTGTCTTATGACTTTTACTTAATATCATAATCCTCATGCCCATCACATTCTTCTTGCATGGATAATGAATATTTGTAAGACTATTTTGTGGATGTTTGTAATTCATGTTTTCTTTCATCTATGCTAAAGTAGTTGAACTATTTAGGTTATTTTAGTACTTATCATATTGAGAATGTGTTGTAATGGTTGCTATAATTGTTGCATCATTGTGAACTATTCTACTAGATGTTAGACAAGTCTTTCTTGTTTATAATGGTTGCAATGACTGTCGCATCTTTGTGAACTATTCCGCTATATGTTAGACAGATATTTCATGTGTGTGTGTGTGTGTGTCTACTAGGGTGGTACTATTACTTCTCTCCTAGTGGCTCACTTTCCTTTCCCTCTACAGTAGAAGAATCTTGACACACATACAACTGAACACTCACGAGACATACTCACCCCTCCTCTATGGTTCATCATCAGGATTTATCACAAATCTAAATCCTGATGATGAACCACAGAGGAGGGTTCGAAACGTCGATGCATAAAATTAAAAAATGCGACGGATCTGGAAGATATAACCACACATACTCACTTCTTGGTTTGAGATTATTTGTGCATAACTCTCTTGTGTTGAACTTTGTATCCAATGCAAACCTATAAGAATACATGGCATTCAGGTCGATATCCCAAACGAGGCTCCTATTCCAAATGGTGTGAGGTCTAATTGGGACTTCACATCGAGGATACCCCCTTGGTTGACATATTTACAACATCGTCAACAAAATGGCACTAGAAGGAGGTTCAGATGACAAGTTATGCATGTTGAGTCTGTTTTGAATCTCTTATCATAAATGGCTCATCCTCAAATCATACTCCTTAGGTGATTTTCAAACCTATCCCCTGGTAAACTGTTAATCCCTAATGAGCCTCTTTATCACTTATCTTGATTAAATTTTAACGGTGAGGATATAACACCCATAACCGAGCAATTTCTAATTTTCTTAAATTTTGTAAACATTACGGAATCAATGATGAATATTTTACTTATGTGGCTTTCTTCCTCACCCTTGAAGGTCATGTTAATCGATGGTGGCATACCTTACCATCTGCTTCCATCCATTCTTTTCATCATTTCCTTGAAGAGCTTTATCAACCCTTCGATAGGTATGATTACTGAGATGTTCTTAAAAGAATCAATCAACTTAGAATGAAGCCTGATGAATATGTTGAGGATTTCGCTTATCGATTCCTTCACCTTTGTTATGAATTTCCTAAAGAAGACACGAATTAAGATTTATTTAAGAAAAAGTTTGAGCATTTGGTTCACATCTCTCTACACAGTAAATTTGAACCTCCTGATGTTTCTACTTCCCTAACTCTTGTAAATAATGATACACCTCTAATTTCAAAGGAGGAATCTACAACTCCTTTTGTTCCTTGTCCTCCTCCCTTTTCAATTCCAATGTGGGTGCCTCCTTGTGATGATAATAAATTTGGTATATCTGCTAATCAAATTCCTAATCCATATTCTCGTTCTTCTTCCACTTTTCATGACTCAAATTCAATGGAGAAAATCCCATAATGGTTCATGAAGCCCATGGTGAAGACTAACACCTCCATTCCGCAAGATGATGTTACTATTCATAACTCTAGTCTAAAATTTGATATGGATTTTTGCTATTCTCTATCATCTATATTTCAGGACTCTATATCGTGATCAGCCCGATCAATTGACTCAACCAGCTAGTTTTTCACACTTTCTTGATTTTTGGGTTGTTGGTTCAAAGTGCGATCAGATAGAAGGCAATCCCATTACATAGATAGAGGAGAGGGAAGGTGAATATGCTTTCAATCTTTCTTCTCTTTTTAAAAATCCTCCATGTGAAGATGATGCGCTTCCATCTTGGATGATTTTCAATCTTATAATCTCGGTAGTGAATCAAATGTAATCAATTCTTTCAATCAATGCATAGCCTTGGGAAACAATCATTACGATGATGATGACTATGTTGATGTATTTGATCATGAATGCCCAGGTGCATCATCTGATCTTTCGGTTTCTCATGAAGACTTTACTTTAGATCTATAAACTAATTTGGTCAAAGAATATGTCATTATCAAAAGTTCCTCTTCATTTAACTATCCCTTGTGCTTCACCATTTGTGAAGCATCTACTTGCGATGAATATACTCCATACTATTCAAGTTTTTCATCTGATGAGTTAACTTCTCAATTGACAGAAGGTGGTGAGATTATCCATCATGGAAATGAAAACAATCAAATCATAGAATACTCTTTCCATCCCTCATCATCTCCTCTCTTGCATGAAGATAACTCTCCAAACCAGCTTCCTCATGAAATCTCTTCAATTCATACATATTAAGACTTACGATCAAAAGAACCTTTCAACTTGAGTAATCTAGTTGTTGAAGTTGAAAAACCCAATCAAATCAATGACAGAGATGGATTTTATCTTGTGGGCAGTGGTCTTATTGAAACCAGTGGTAGAATCTATCCTCACACCATGCACGATCTATTTCAATCTTCAAAATGTGAGTTTACAATCCTTGAAATTTTCGGGACTTGCCAAGGGGTCGAGGCATTTCAACTTCCATTGGTGGTTATGTAAGGACCTCGTGATTCTAGTAATCCCCTTGAACTAAGTCAGATTTGGTTTCTCTCGCACAATCCTTCTCTTTGCATGGTTTCACTCGATGAAAAATTATCTTTGAAAGATGTTTGGTATTTCAGATGTAATCTTTCAAACTTTCAAGATTTTACTTCTGATCAAATTCAAGAATATTCTTAGATTCATTCATCTTCATGCAAATCTCTTGCATAGAAAGCGGGTTTGGAATGTGCATCTCCCATAAATTCATGGAACTATGAAGTTGATCACCTCAAAGATCATCTTTGGCTGAAGGAATCATATCTATCAGATTTATTTCATAATAAGCAGCTGCTAGTTTTCCTTGTGAATATCATATCACCAAGCTTGTTCTTCATCACACCTAAAATCCTCGAGTGCGAATCAATGCATGAGTTATGGTGTGAATCAAATTCTTCTTTGTTCATTTTATCTTAACTGGTTTCATGTGTTTGTTGTACTAGCATTCTCTTTCACTTCTTTCGATGATTGTGATGTTAGTGTAATGTGTTACCAGTCCCAAAGAAGTAGTGTGTTACCAGTCCCAAAGGAATAGTTTGTTATACTCATCACGCGAGGAATATGATTCTATTATGTAGAGCATTTGCGAAACTGCTCAAATTGATTTACCTTTGCTAATTACAATCTAGGACTCTGATGCTTTAATCATCCCATTTGATAGTGATTTTGTTTCTGATGACTGTCGTTCAACTTACTATTTTCCCATCAACACATCTAATGGCAATCGTTTTACATCCTTTTATTTTTATGGTTTAACATTTCATTATCTGAGTACTTGTCAAGCGGTTGAGGCACTTCCCCACTTTCGAATGGTTATGTCAAGTCCTCACTGTCTTGAAATGCCTACTAAATGTGATCAGATCTATTTCTCGTCACAATATTCTCATCGTACTCACGTGCCTCTTATTGAAAATTCATCTTTTCAAAGATTTTTGGGTTTTCAAGAGGATTATCATGAATTTTACAATCCAATCATTGAATGGTTGGAACAATCTTACCTGGCAAGCTTCGTTGCAAATAACAAGTTTCAATCTTTCCTCGCGCTTGCTAAGGAGTTCGGTGTAGATGGAGACACATTCGTGGGAAGATTCTGATGTTTTTTGAATGATGGTTCTCATCGAAAAGGTAAGAATACAAAATAGTTAGAAGCAGTGGCTATGACCTATCTTTTTGCTACTAGGAAAGACATTCATTATTTGTGCAAGTTGTACAAGCTCTTAACGTTTTCATTGCACGTTGTTTTATATTTGTTTTAAACGATCGCATCGTTGTGATTGCAAGTCGGGAACAATTACAGTGACTACATTGGAAATTTCGTTATACGTGACCCTAACATTCTAGCTGGTTAGATTAAGAGTAGGTCTAGTTGTATTTTAATTTACCTGCACATTCATCCTGCATTCGTTTCCTATGGTTTGTATTATGTTTTCTAGTTTTGGTTTCACATCATGTTTGGTTTAGCCACTTTTTGTCTTGTTTTCTTGTCTTGTTTCCTTGTCGTGTGTTGTCTTTCCTTTCGTTTTGTGAGACCTTGCATGAAGATGCTCTATTGGCTCAAAAGGGAATGTGGCAAAATAGAAAAGGATTGTGACATTGCAACATTTAGCTAACTCTTTGTCCTTCTTCCTTGTCTCGGTTACATATTTTGGTCAATGATGTTCCAACACAAAATATGATCCTTGTGTTAAGAAATTCTTGTGTTGAACCATGATCTCCATGACTATTCTGGAAACCTCATTCCTACACTCAGGTTTTTATGTTTCAATGTTTTCAGGTTGATCCAATCAAGTAGAGAAGGACAAGGGGAAAATTTAAATGAGAAAACCAATATCAAAGGTCTTATATACGCTTCTCTGAAGGGAAAACCTCAATTTCTCTCAATAAGTCGAGATCCCTTTTCTGCCCATGAAATAAATAAGTGTCGATGCACAATCCTATATAAAATAAAGAAATAAAGGTAAAATAAGAGAAAGGATTCTTGCGCAGAGAGGTGAAGAAAGCAACTTTGTCGGGGTACTGTCCAAGCTTGCTGGCAACAGAGCAATGTTTGTGTCTCTAAAGTGACCTTGTTGAGGTATTGTCCAGTTCTACTGGCAGCTGAGCAACACCAGAGATGAAAACTATACTCTGAAAATTTAAAGCTCACGAACTTCATTACCCTATCTTGCTTCAAAACATTATGTGATCGTTGATCTTATGTTTGTGTTTAACTAAGTGAAGGAATGGAGGGGACTATCTTTATGCACGGGGTAAGTGGGGAAGCCATGGACGATGAGTCAATACTTCCTGAAGAACTAGACCCTACATGAAAGAATTGACCAAGGCAGATAAGTTGGAGTTCTACCAGTGTGTCACCAAGTGTTGTCGCTGCGACAAACACCCTCCAAAAATTTGCCTACACTCGAATTTTGGAGCCTACTGCAAATCTTGCGCTCGGTCATTCTGTAGTCACTTCTTGGTTAGTTGATGCTTTTGAGCTCCCTTTTTTGATTGGAAGTGTCGAGCGTACTTGCTCGCACATGCTCATTCTGCGACAAGTTCATGAGTACATTCTTTTACGCAAGCTTGAACAAGCATAGCACAGTCCATCAAGATTGTGCCTATGCAATGTCCATTCCATGTCGACAGTCAGTGCAAACTGACAACAATAGTTTCCCACTTCTAGCTACTTTTGCACTTCCATTACGGTGAGTTTTTCAAACTATCGCTTTCGCGCACCTTTGTTTTTGCGAGTGTCGTTTTTATGTTTTCAGTTGTCGCTTTTTCTTTCTTTAACTCTAATTAGTGTCATTTTCATGTTATCTTCGCTCTGGCATGTGTTTCTTTCATTGTCATTTGCATATTGCAAGTGTCGTTTGCACTTTAGCACTTGTCGTATTCTAGAATGTTAAGTGTCGCACGATGTACATAAGCTTCTTTTGGTGGTTTCAATGGGCTATCCTTTTACCATGTAAACTTTCGTCGTACTCATTTCCAAAGGTTTAAGAATTGTCGCACAAGTGTCCTCACAATCATTGCAAAGTGTATCTTTAGTGTAGCACTTGTCGTAGGTTGTCGTAAACGTTATCACACTAAGGAAAGTATGTTGTTAATGTGTTATGTGTGATCTATGTTGTGGCGTCAAGCACTTTAAGTGTGTAATCACAACCAATTCCTATCACTATTCACATCAGTTTCATTGATCCCACACTTAGCTGAATTTCGGAAAAATTTCTAGCAACTTAGCTTCATTTGGCCTTCCTGAACTATGCATTGCACAATCCCAACCTTTACGTTGCAACCCTGCCGCTTGACACTACGTAATGTGCAGTTCTTGCCTTCCAGGACTGCGCACCACACAGTATCAATGCTCACGCCTAAGCCTTGACCTCCAAAATTATGTAATTCAACCCTCCAACCTGGCCCCAACTGCACACTATGCAATCTCTGAGCTTAAGCCTCAACCCTAAGGTCTTGAACTATGCAATCACCAGGTCTGCTTTGCCTCCCAGAACTGCGCAACTAAAAATGAAAAAAAAAAAACAATGCAAAACCATGCAACTTGACTCACTGAGCCTCAAAACTGCACAATTTGCCTACACAGTCCAAATTGAACTGCACATTGTGCAATCTCAAGGCTTAAGCCTGACCCTTGATTGCTTGAATTGCACAACTACACAGTCACTGAGCCTCTCCCTCGACCTACCACCTGGTTTTGGCTCAGGGAGTGGATCAGCATGCAAAATCTTAGACTAGGGGTTTATCAGACTGATGTTGTCTTGTCATGAGGTGGATTGTAGATGCAGGAACTCTATCATGCTATAGCAAGATGATGAAGAAGGAGATGGAGAAGGAGGACATCCTAGAAGACACCTAATGAGCTAAGGAGATAAGATGATCATCAAACAAGAATACGAAAGAACATTGGATTACAACAAAAGACCAAAGATCAAGATCGCATGAAGATTCCATCTAATTCACAACCCTTTGGAGGGTTAGACATGAAGAACAAAACATACCTCTTATGAAGATGAAGCATTGTACACCTCTTATTGAAGAAAAAAAGAAAGAAGTAGTGAGAAGGACAGCTTAGAACTACCACATCATCATGTAGTCTATGTCATCAGCATCATGTCATGTCTTGTCACGAGTCATCATATGCCACATCATTATTGTGGATTATGTAATTATCTATTCAAAATGTATTTTAAAGTGGAAGTCCAAAGTACACATTTAGAATATGAAGAGTCTTGTAAAGGCGAAAAGTCAAAGGAAGTCAAACAGTCGTGGGGGTAGTCAAAGACTCACAAGGAAAGTGAAGCATCACCTCTTGGTTATATATACACCCTCATTGTATGAGCAAAAGACTTTTCACCTTGGCTCCTCCCACAAGACATTAGAGAGACAAGCTAGTTCTTTTGGGGAGCAAGGAGTGGCTCCAACGCTTCACTATTGGGGCTCGTGGTGTTCATTGTATACGTGTCTTGTGACTTTTACTTAATATCAGAAGCCCCATGGTCAACACATTCTTCCTGCGTGGATTATGAATATTTGTAAGATTATTTTGTGGATGTCTTCTTTCATCTATGCTAAAGTAGTTGAACTATTTCGGTTATTTTAGTACTAATCATATTGAGAACGTGTTGTAATGGTTGCTATAATTGTTGCATCCTTGCGGACTATTCCACTGGTTGTTAAACATATCTTTCTTATTTATAATGGTAGCAATGACCGTTGCATCCTTGTGGACTATTACATTGGATGTTAGATGGATATTTCCTATGGGTGTGTTTCTGCTAGGGTGGTACTATTACCTCTCTCTTAGAGGCTCACTTTCATTTCCCTCCACAGTAGAAGAATCTTGACACACATACAACCAAACACTCACCAAGCATACTCACTTGTTGATCCGAGATTACTTGTGTTGAACTTTGTAGCCAAGGCAAACCTATAAGCATACATGGCAGTCAAGCTAATATCCCGGATGGGGCTCCTATTCCAAACAGTGTGAGATCTAATTAAAACTTCACATCGGGGAGACCCCCTTGGTTGACGGATTTCCAACACCATCAACATCTCCCAATCTAAAAACATTTTGAAGATAAACAACAAAATGTACTCTATTACAACAATTATTTAAAATATATATATAAATATAAATATATTATAAAAAATTATACTTCTTAGTAGTATATTCATATCATACATTTTATTTATACATATATTTCAAGCTACTTGTTTAATGACGACAAGTCAATAAATAGGGATTCATTCAATTAGAATTTCATACTAGTTTTGAAGTTTTTTTGAAAAATATGCTCTCCCTAATATCAAAAATAATTTTGAAATTTTTTTTAATTAAAATTTCTCTCCATTTTAAAACTATTCTTGAGAATAGAAAAAGGAATGTACTTTACTACTATAATTTGTTTTTAAAATAACAATAAAAAACTTTTAAAAATTCATACTCCTTAATATCTATACATTTTTTGCTTTATTTATACATATATTTCAAACTACTTATTTACATGTCATTAAAAAAAGAGATTCATTCAATAAAAAATTATCTCTTTATATATGTATATGAGTAATATATCAATTCTTTACTTATATTCTAGACTTATTAAAATAATTCATTACGCAAGAGTTATTGTCATATTTTAATCCAGTCATATTTTGCAAAGTTTACCGTCTTTAATTCAATTTAAAATATATATTTTTCCGTTTCATTAGAGTTATTCAATATGAAAAGCTAAAGGCACGGTGAAAAGCCAAAAGCGCAATAAATCAAACATATAATTATTTATAAATAGTTAAATCAAATACAATTTTCCAGGTCATCAAATCTATTCCCTTGAATGGTCAAAGATCTATTCACTATTAAATGTCTAAATACAATTATATTTTACAAAATACATATACATTTAATAATTTATATATACAAAAGGTTTTTCGTATAAAAACTTATGCTTTCTAATTTAAAACTGGTTTTGAAGGTTTTTTTAATAGAAAATTACCTAAGTTTGAATCTTTTTCCTTTTAAACAGTATACTCTCTGATTTAAAACTAATTTCGAGGATAGAGAAAAAGTCTACTTAGTTAATACAATTCCTTTTAAAAATATAAATAAAAAAACTTATAAAAAATTATATTCCTGGATGTCTATACAAAAATTTTGTCATCCATTATTATATATATATATATATAAAGAGCACACGGCAGTAATGAGGGATTCATTTAATAAGAATTTAAAATTAGTTTTAAAGTTTTTTTTTTTTTAAATTTAACTCTCCAAATTAAAAAACTAATTTTGAAATTAGTTTTGAAGTTTTTTTAATTTTTTCCTTTAATTTCATTTTTTATTTAAAATAAAAATAAAAATAAAAAATAAAAAATTGAAATTTTTTTGTTATAAAAAATTATGTTATTCAAGGGAAGCAAGTGTGGGGTTATTTTGGGTGTCGGTGAAAAAATAGAGATGTAATATGTGTGGGTTTAGGCAAAGCCATAAATAATCTAGTTGAATTCATGGCCTTGTGGCAAGGTCTAGATTTGGCTATCTCAAGGAGAATTCAACAATTGTTGGTATATTTAGACTCTATGATTGTCATCCAGCAAGTGAAAATTCAAGAGAATACAAAGCAAACACAATCCTCCATCCTACAAAGAATAAGTCTTCAATTGTAAAACTTTGACAACATTGTGTTCTACCATGTCAAGAGTCATCTCAACACTAGTGTAGACGCGTTGGCAGACAAGGGAGACACTCTTGAACAAGGGACCTTGGTCCTAGACAATCTAAATGGAAAATACAAACCATTACCATGAAAATTCAAAGAAAACATGGTAGAAAAAAAAAATATGTTAACAATTGGTTGTCGAAAAGATGGAGTTTTGCCTACAACATTCATTTTTCATCCCCTTATATTCTTCATTTCTTTGATGGGATTTGAGTCAAGGCACCCACTTGGATTGATCATGTGCATTCATGCGTAAGAAGGGACGAGTATATGCCCAATTCTTCATTAAATATGCCAGGATGCGAAGGATGGCTAATCCTAATTTCGAGGAGAAGCTTGCATCCCTGTGGTAAAAATATGTTATGGAGAAGGTGGGAATGTGCAAAGAAATAAATTTAGCAATTGAATGTTTGAACTTGTGTTTGTGCAAAGCAGGCAATAGCATCGAATTTGGAGAGTGAATCAACGAAATGGAGGCAGCAGACTTAGGCTATAAGAAGTGTCAATCCTTCGAGATGTTATCTCCAATCTTCGTTGGATATATCAAATTGCATGTAAGCAATGTATATTGTGGAGTTGGATGTCATGGCTCATTCACCAAGCTCTGAGAAAGAAGAATTTTCAAAACATTTAGAGTATCTCACGATGTCCACAGAACATATACTGACTTTGCTTATTAGGTAAGGGGAAATGGGGTCCTCTAATATGCAGGTTCAAATAGTTCTTATGAATCACAAAATTGGTCTTCTACAGACCAAGGTAGAAAGGTTGCAATTGAGTTTCAATTCTATGGAGCGTTGTGTGGATAATTTGTAAGCTCTGTCAGGGATTGATGGAGTTGATATTGGACCAGCAGTGAATGAGAGAGGGGATTTGATGGCTCCTTCAGCAGCAGGGTGAGGGGCGAATCATAATGTAGCTGAGGTGGTCGAGGAACGTCGAGAAGTTGTTCCCCTACAACTAAGACAACTTGCAGAGAATCAAGATGAATTCAATCGTGATTTACAAGTTAATGGTGTAGGTTGCTTAAATTTTCTTTTTAAGTCATGTATTGCAATCATGTAGCCATATTAGAAGTGTTTTGGTGAGTATATAGGTTGTTATATTAATAGTGTCTTAAGTAAACTAACTAGGAGGAAAGAAAGACTCTTTTGGTTGCAGTCGAACTTAATAGATAAAGCACTTACTAAAGATGTAAAAGGTTATGGCCTTCAAACCAAATAGCTATTAATAGAAAATCATAATTGTTTATTTGAAAATAAAAATATATATATACCCTCTAGTCTAAAACTAATTTTGAGGATAGAGAAACAAATGTACTTTGTTACTACAAATTTATTTTAAAAATTACGCTCTTTAATGTCTATACGAAAATTGTCACACAATTTATTTATATATATATTTCAAGTTACTTACTTACATATCAGTAAAGGGGAATTCATCCAATAAGGGTTTATTGTCAAATGTTAAACCTATACATATCAGTGCCTTGTTTATTAAGAATTTATCGATTTATGTTAAACCTATACATATCAATTCCATATTTATTAGTGAAATACATCAAGTTTAAACTTATTATATATTTATTAGAACAATTCATAATGAAAGAGTTTATTGTCATATATCTTAAGCCTCCACGTAAATTCCAAATTTATTTTACATATAGTTAGAGTAATTCAACCATGGTATTAAAAATAAAATACTTATAATTGTTTTCAACCATAACATTAAAGATAAAATATCACGACTCAAAAAAACCTTAAAGTTTTGACAATTTCTCAACCATGGAATTAGAACCAAAGTTTGAGACTATAAAAAACTTAAACTTTTGAACATATTTCAACCATGGCATTATGGAAAAAATTTATAACTAAAAACACTTTAAAAATAAACACTTCAATCAAAGAGTCATTAAACCAAGAGTAATTTTTTTTTAATGCTAAAAGTAAAACGAATTTAAAATTTTAGCCTCAAACAACATGACATGTTGCAACAAAAATTTAAAAATCAACCATCAAATTCACATGCAATGTAAGCAAATTTGACTCATTGTAATGAAAACTTAAAGACCAACCATGCAATTGACACATTTTGGGGGTGGACTCAATCCATTATAATGAAAACTTTAAAATCAACTATCAAATTGACATATAATAGAATTAGATTGCAAGTCGCAAAAAAAAAAAAACAAACAAAAACAAAATAATAAATAAATAAAAATGAGAAATACGAAAGCAAATAAAAATTTTGATATTGAAGAAAAAAAATAAAAAAATAATAATAAGCTAATTAAAACATATATATTTTAAAAACCAAAAATATTGAAAAAAAATAAAAACTAAAAAATAACGAAGATTAAAAAAAATAATAATAATAATAACCAACTAAAAAATATATTAAAACATTAAAAAAAAAATTAAAAAGAGGCAAAACAAAACACATATTAAAAATAATATATATATCTTTTAAAAAAATAAAAAATCAAAAACAAAACAAATATATCCATGTCACAAAGAATAGATTAAAAAAAACACACATTGAAGAAAAATAATTTAAAAGATTAAATTATTTTTAAAAACAATACAATAACAAAAAAACCTATAAAAAAAAACAATACAATATAGTTTTAAAAATATAAAAACAAACAAAATAAAATAAATAAACATTAAAATAAACAAATAATACATTCCAATAGAATCAAAAACATAAAAAATTAATAAAAACAATCCAATAAGATGAAATAAAAAATAAACAACATTAAAAAAATTCAAAACAATTAAAAATAAATAAAAAAACATTTAAAAACACTTCGGAAAAATTCTCCTATGTGATTTCTACCGAAAATAGTCTTCTTAAATTTAAAAAACATTAAAGTTTAAAAAATTGAAAATAAAAATTTCAAAAACTTTGGGTCTACGCGTTGGGCAAGGAAGATCTAATTCCCAAAATCAAATCTCCCCGCAACCCAGCTCGCTGGGCAAGGAAGATCTAATTCCCAAAATCAAATCTCCCCGCGACCAGAGCTTGCTAGGTCGCGGGGGTGTGCGGAGAACAAAGTTGTTGCACCCACCAACCCCTGCGGCCCAATGGGCCCAAGGCAGGACTCAACAACTCTGCCCCCACCTGAATCAAATCCCCACCCTACGCCCAAGCCAAGGGAGATCTGATTCCAGAGTAGCTCCGCCCCCCGCCCTAGTACTATAGGGGCATTGTTTTAAATAATAATAATAATAATGTTTTTTATATTTTTTTAATTTTCATGATTTTTTTAAATTGTTTTTTATTGTTTTATTTCTTTTAATGTTTTTTTATTGTTTTATTTTCTTAATATGTTTTTTTCTCGATTTTAATCTTTTTTAAGTGTATGTTTTTTAAATTTAATTTTCACTGTTTTTTTTTACTTTTTTATTTTTTTATAAAATAGGTTTAATGTTTTTTTAAATATTTCTATTATAGCCCGCAATGGTTTGATCTCGTGGTCAACGAACGGTCTGCTAAATCATTCCTGCCGCTGTGTAGGTCACGAGTTCAAATCCCGTCTTACTTTGAGGGGCCGTTCCTTGCGCGCTGGGCAGTTCCTCCTAGCTGTTATCATGGCAGCCAGTGGGATCCGACCCCATATAACGCGAGTACGATACCACAACCGTTGCCAATTCAACTAGATATCAAAACAAATAAAAATAATTAATTAATAAACAAATAAAAATATTTATATTATATTTAATTTTCAATGTTTTTTTTTCTCATTTAATCATATTTTTTTTATTTTTTCAAGATTTTAAAGTTTTTTTTTTAATTTTATGTTTTTTTAACATTTTTTTATTATTTTTACTTAAAATTTTATCTAAATTATTTTATTTTATTTTTGAATTTCATATGTTATCATTTTTTATTATATAAAATTCATAAAAAAATTATTTAACATGTCAATTTTAACAAAATACCTATTTTTATCGTATTTATATGCAAAATGTATATATTTTTGGAGTGATCAAAATTATTATTTACTAGTGAAAATTATTTTATGTATATTGAAATATTAATTAATAATATATAAATATATAAAAAATCATAACCTTAAAATATTAATGTTATTTTTTTTGCAAAAAAAATAGTTATAAAAACACATGACAAATAAAAACAAAAAACACATGTTCAAAAAACCTTTTAAAAACAAGCATAGGACGAAAACAAGAAAATGAACCGGACAACTTAAAAATGGTTAAATAATCAACATTTAAAAAAATGTGCATTCTTAAGACAAGCTAAAATTTAAAGCGTCAAATATATGCTTTAAAAAAAAATGTTAAGCCCTCTAAAAAAAAGCTTGATGATGTATCAACACTTCAAAATCGGATGACTTTTTGCCACCTCAAAAAAACGAGTACTCAATACAGTGCTCATTTGATAGTTTACATTACTTTCATTATAAGATATCAAAACATGCTAAATTAAATTATATTTTACACAGTATATCATCTTTAATTCACTTTAAAAAATACATTTTTCCATCTCATCAGAAGTATTCACTTAGGCATGGTAAACCAAATTATATTTTACACAGTATATATAGATTAGTATATATAGATGTAATGAATTATAAATAATTAAATCAAATACAATTTCCATGTCATCAAATATATTCACTTCGAATTATCACTTTTAAATGTCCAAGTATAATAAACAAAATACATATACTCCCAATTATTTATGTATACGAAGATTTGTTTTATAGAAACTTATGCTCTCTAATTCAAAACAGTTTTGAAGTTTTTTTATTAAAAGGAAACTATACTTTCCCTAAATTGAAGTGTGTATAAATGCCAGTGAAGAGTGATTCATAAATTGAAGTGTGTATAAATGCCAGCAAAGAGTGATTCATTATATATATATATATAGATATCATGTTACTAATGAGGGATTTATTTAATAGGAATTTAAACCTAGTTTTAAAAGTTTTTTTTTTTAATTTAAATCCTTAGTTTAAAAGACTAATTTTGAAATTGTTTTCTTATAAAAATTTATGCTCTATAGGGGAAGCAAGAGCAAGGGTTTATTTTGCGCCCATTAAAAAAATAGAGATGCAAAATGAATAGGACTTGGGAAAGCCACAAACAATCAAGTTGAATTTATAGCCTTGTGGAAAGGGCTAGATCTAGCTATCCCAAGTAGAATTTGATAATTGTTGGTATGTGTAGAATATATGATTCTCATCCAACAAGTGAGAAAACTTCAAGAGAACCTAAAGCAAACGCATTGATCCATTCTACAGAGAATAAGTCTTCAATTGTAAAAAAAGTGAGAAGGTTGTGTTCTACTCTGTTAAGCATCGTCTCAACACGAGTGCAGATGTGTTGGTAGATACGGGAGCCAACCTTGAGCAAGGAAACTTAGTCCTAGACAATCTGAATGGATCATACAAACCATTGCCATGAAAATTCAAAGAAAACATGGAAGAAAATAAAGAGTGTTCTATTTAAATAGTGATAAAGGTGTTAATAATTGGTTGTCGGAAAGATGGGGTTCCGTCTGCCATATCCTTCATTTTTCGTCCCCTTATGTTCTTCATTTCTTCAACAAGATTCAAGTTGGGGTACCCACCTAGCATGATCATGTGCATTCATGCATAAGGATAGTTGGTTATATGCCCAATTCTTCATTAAATATGCCAGGATGTGAAGGATTGGTAATCTTGATTTCGAGGAGAAACTTGCATGTCTGGGGTACAAATTTGTTATGGAGGTGGGAATGTGCAGAGAAATAAATTTAGCAATCGAATGTTTGGTCCTACATTTGCGCAAAGTAGGTAATAGCATCGAATTTAGAGTGTGAATCAACAAAATGGAAGAAATAGACTTGGACTATAAGAAGAGACCATCCTTCAATATGTTATCTCCAATCTTCGTTGGATATATCAAATTACATGTAAGGAAGTTATATTGTCAAGTTGGTTGTCATGGCTCATTCCCCAAGCTCTGAGAAGGAAGAATTTGCAAAACATTTGGACTATCTCATGGAATCTACAAAACATATACTGACTTTGCTTATTATGCACGGAGAGATGAGCACATCTGATGTGCAGACTCAATTAGTTCTTATGAATCAAAAAAACGTTCTTCTACAGACCAAGGTAGAAAGGGTGCAATTGAATTTTGATTTTATGGAGTGTCGTGTGGATAATTTGGAGGCTCTGTTAAGGATTGGTGCAGTTGATATTGGATCGGCTATGAATTAGGGGGTTGATTTGAAGGGCTCTTCCAACTGCGAGCGGGGCATCTTAGTGAGTATATAGGTTGCTATATTAATAGTGTCTTAAGTAAACAAACAAGGAGAAAGGTAAGTCTATTTTTGTTGCAGTTGAACTTAGTAGATGAAGCACTTATTAAAGATGTAAAAGCTTTTAACCTTGAAACCAAACAACTATTAATAATAAAAAAATCATAATTGTTTCTTTAAAAAAAATTATGCCCTCTAGTTTAAAATTAGTTTTGAGGGTAGAAAAAAGAATGTACTTTGTTACTACAAATTTATTTTAAAAATAAAATAAAAACCTTAAAAAGTTACTCCTTTATGTCTATACAAAATTTCTCATACATTTTATTTATACATATATTTCAAGCAAATTGTTTACATATCAACAAAGAGGAATTCTTTCAATAAAAAATGATCATCATATGTTAAACCTATACATATCAATTCCATATTTAATAAGAATTTATCAACTTATATTAAACCTATACATATAAATTCCATATTTATTAGAACAATATACATATCAATTCCATATTTAATAAGAATTTATCAACTTATATTAAACCTATTCATATAAATTCCATATTTATTAGAGCAATATATCAGTTCTAGACTTCTTAGAACAATTCATTGCAAAAGAGTTTATTGTCATATATCTTAAACCTCCACATAAATTCCAAATTATTTTACATATTAAAGCTATTCACTTTGAAATATCAGAGACATGGTAAATCAAATTATATATATTTTAGAAAGTACATATACACTAATGATTTATAAATAGTTAAATCAGATACAATTTTCCATGTCATCAGATCTATTCACTTTGATAGTTAAATCAAATACAATTTTCCATGTCATCAGATCTATTCACTTTGAATTGTCAAAGTACAGTAAATCAAATTATATTTTACAAAATGCATATACTCCAAATGATTTATGCATAGTTAAATCAAATACAATTTCTCATATTATTATTCAGTTTGAAATGTCAAATCTTGGTAAATCAAACTATATTTTACAATGTTTCTCCCACCTTGATTTGATTAAAAACGAAAATCGTACACACGAAATGATTTATTGAAATGTCAAATTATATAAATCATATTATATTTTACAATTTTATATAAATACTTAAATCAAATACAATTTCTCATATTATTATTCACTCTAAAATGTCCAAGTCGTGCTAAATCAAACCATATTTTACAATGTTTACCATCTTGATTTGATCAAGAACAAAAAAACGTATACACTAAATAAGTTAAAAATTTTATATAAATACTTAAATCAAATACAATTTCTCATATTATTATTCACTTTAAAATGTCAAAGTCGTGGTAAATCAAACTAAAACTATATTTTACAATGTTTAACATCTTGATTTGATCAACAACAACAAGATCAACAACAACAAAAACATATACTAAATGACTTACTTAAATGTCAAATTATATAAATCATATTATATTTTACAATTTTTACCATTTTTATTTGATATACATCATATTATATTATATTTTACAACTTTTATTTGATTAAAAAATAGAAGTACAGGGAAAGATTTATACATAGTGAAAATTTAAATTATTAAAATCATTATCCAAATTTATATTGCTTCTCACTAGTAAAATTCATTCTATCTGGTCAGTAAATCAAATTGGATTTTACCGAGTCAACATAATACATCTTCAATCTCTAAATCAAACTCTAAATCAAATTAGATAATCCCAACATAATACATATATATTGAATGATTTATTTTCCCTAGTCAACGAATGATTAACTTCAATCTGTAAATCAAATTAGATTTTCCCAACATAATACATATATGTTGAATAATTTATTTTCCCAAGTCAACGAATGATTTATAAATAGTTTGACATTTACATCATTGAAGTTCTTCCTAGTGTCCAAATTTATTTTACTCGTTATTAGTGAAAGTCATTCTGCTCAGCAAGTTAGGTTGGATTTCCTTAGAAGTAGAGAGAACAAAAACCCAGATTGCAAAAACCACATAATCCAATCACATCCTCTTCAATCCAACCAAGCACAGCCATGTTTTTTTTTTTTTTCTGAATAAAGACTAATTCTATTAAGAAAAGAAATATGGTACAATCAGAGCTTTTTGAGAAGCGAAGCTAAAGAGCAAGGGAGCCGGAAATGATATGATATCAACCTCGGTCCCATAG
The DNA here is from genome assembly GCA_031772625.1 of Pinus tabuliformis. Lineage (NCBI taxonomy): Eukaryota > Viridiplantae > Streptophyta > Pinopsida > Pinales > Pinaceae > Pinus > Pinus tabuliformis. The sequence goes on along the minus strand of CM062817.1, from coordinate 1,645,793,593 downwards.
AGCAACCACGGCATAAGCAAAAGATGACAGAGAGGACAAGAGGAACAAGCTGGTCTAGGGAGTCTACCCAACATGGGCAGAATCTTCCAATCTACATTTTTTACCTTTCTTTTTACTGACTTTGACCCAACCATTTTGATCTGGCTGGACCGAAACTACTTGCAGATTGTTCTGTGCTAAAGGAGGAGACTCCTTGTCTGAATCAGAAGGCGAAGACTCATGTGAACGTTTCTGCGAGAACAGAGGCACAGAATGATCCTCGGCGCGGGCTGAGGGTGCGTCCTTCGGTTGCTCCAAATTCTCCTCTTCCACTTCAATGTCCTCCTCATCAAAGCTAGAGGACTCTATGTCATCCATAGGGGGTATATCACACGGTTTCCAACTCTTGGATTTGGATTTACGAGTGATATTCTTCTTTTTGTCAAAGAACGATGCACATGAGTTCTGGAGATGCCCCGTCTGATGGCAATGGCGACACCTGAAGGCTGTGTTCTCATAGTCCAAAGTTTGCGTCCAATGGAAGTCCCCGACTTTGAGGATGATCTGATCTGGCAACCCTTTACTAATGTCTATTTCTGCACAAATTCTGCCAAAGGTATATATTCCTTTCTCCGCCCTTGAGGTATCTGTAGCCAGGAAGCGGCCTAGGGTGTCCCCGATTCCTTGAAAGACAGCAAAATGCCATAGATGCGCAGGGAGATTTGGAAGCCTGACCCAGATAGGAAGCTTGGTGATGACTGCAGTGGAGGGGTCAAAGTCTGGGAACCAGGGGGAGACGAAGAGTCCAACTGATCCCCAGAACCAGGGGCCTCCCGTTAAGGCTTTCTGGTAATCTTCGTTGAAGGCGAGGACTACAATAAAGAAGCCTTTTGGGCAGAGGAAGACTTTGCAGTTGTTGGTCCAATTGGAATGGATCCACTGGTATAGATCAGCCGTGCGGGGCCATAGGCCATTAAATCTGCAGATGAGGGCTGTTTCTGCAAATGTCTGGTATTGATCATCCAGAGATGGATGAGAGATTTCAATAGCAGGGGTTTCCTCCATTTTGTCCACCAAGAAAGGCTTGGGAGCCTCGGCAGATTGCGCAGACTTCTTGGCAGGTTGTGCATGTACTGCATCTTTGTAGGAAAAACCTTTGGAGGCAGAGGATTGCCCAACTGCACCTCCCCTTAGTCGAAGTGATAGGATCACTGTGGCATTTCTTTCAATATTATAAAAAGAAAGAGGCAGATTGTTATCAAGCTGCTTACCTGCAAAGAGAAGCCGCAGAAGGGAGGAAGGGATCCCCAGCCTCTGTTCAAGTATCTTTAAGAGATGGCGCACTGTGAAAGACGGCTGGACCCCAAGGAGCAGGGTTTTGCCAGTCAAAAGAATTATTTGAATCTGAAAATTCACTTGCTGGAGATGAATAGGATCTCGGCTGCCTGAATGAGGAGATGAGGTTGCAACAGTGAGATTCCGGGACTGTAGAGCCAGCTCCAGATCCTGGCAATACTGCTGCTGCATGTGAAAGAGTGCGGTAGTTGCCAGAGGTATTTCGTCAAACACTTGTCGCGCATAGGGAGGGGATTTTTCCTCTGCAAGCAAAACTGGCGGGTTCAAGTGTTCCGATCCTTCGCTAATCCTACATTCGGTGCACTGGGTTCTGAGATCCGGCGCCCACCACTGATGAAGGTCGTGCACCCTCTTGAAATCCGGCGCCCGAACCAAAGTAACCGTAAGCCTCGCGGAGGGAAAATGCCGCACTGCGAGGCTCGCTTTTCTGTCGGCTTCGATTTTCGGCATCGTCTGCTGGTTGGTGAAATGGGCATCATAAGCCGAGCAGATATCATCCCTGGGATTAACATAGAGAGAATACGCTGCTAGGGGCTCTGCTGGAGCGCCCTTGGCTGCTACGCCGTTGGTCAGATGATGGCTCCATGGGCGTTTTGTGTAAGCGGGGGCCTGATGCCGCGCTGCTTCAGAACAATCTACCTTCTTGTCTGCGGCTCCATCAGTCACCAAATCAACCTGAGCGTCTGCTGAGAGTGATAGATCCCTTGATCTGTGCCTGCGGATCTTGCATCCATTCGCATCCCGGACGTTCTGAGAACCCATGGCGGCTGAGGGCTTCGCGGCAGCTACAGAGCTAGGGTTCATAAAATTATTTTAGCGGCACAGCCATGTTATAACATCTTGAAATCATATTTGTTATATGACCACATTATAATAACTGGCTGGAATCTTCCCATGTATAGTGCTAAAAAATGCCAAGATAAAATTTGTTTTCCAGCCTGCGTTTATTTCAATAAATTTTCATTTGTGCAAGCAATGATTCATTTGTCCAACTAGTAAAGCTATTGATTACTAGAAGATAGATAACTTGTTTTCTAGCCTGCAAGCAATGATTCATTTGCCCAACTAGTAAAGCTATTGATTACTAGAAGATAGTTAACTTGTTTTCTAGCCTGCGTTTATTTCAATAAATTTTCATTTGTGCAAGCTATGATTCATTTGTCCAACTAGTAAAGCTATTGATTACTAGAAGATACATAACTATTTTTGGACACCTAATTTTAAGGGTTAGTGTGGAAGTTTGACAGTCAAGGGGAGTCAACAGACCTTGGAATATGGAATCCAACAGTCACTCTAATGTATTATGAATGTACATCTAAGTTAATAAGAAATGCAATTCACTATTCTATCATTTATGACTGTTCACCTCCCATGTGGATTTACATGGTATCAGAGCGGCAAGCGAATCCCTGCCTTGCTTCAATCCTACCATCTTTGACCCATCATTTCTATGTGTAATAATCGATACCCGATTCTACCTTGAAGATTGATTGGTCTAAGATCTATGCACTGCCCTGTAAACCAACGCTTCTGTCCATCTGAGCTTTGCTCTCAAATGTTATGAGCTATTTTTATATGCCCAGTGTATTTGCAGTTGTTTATCTGACTTTGCCAGGTCTCGAATCTCCTCAGCGTTGTCCTCAGTAGTTTCTCCGCTGGTGGAATGAGCGAGGTAGTTTCATATGCATTTTGATCTTCATTCGTGCAAGCATTGTGGTCAGCATACTCATTCTTCACACAGATGCTTCAAAAACAAGCCTCCTGCAAAAACAAGGATTTATCTTGGATGGATCGCTTCTTGGCAATGGGCTTCAACAGCGAAAAAAATATTTCATTCATACAACAAGATTTGTTCTCGAATATTGAAAAGTCTTGCAGTTGAGTTTCGCCATCTTCTCACCTTGTATATCACTGGGGGGAAATGATGGTCATCTACAAGTTTCAAAGCCACATCAAGCGAGTTTGAGCAACAACCTACCATACCAAATTCAGAGGTGTAGCCAGAGATAAAGATGCCCCTGAGCATGTCATCGGTTGGTGGTCATCCTTAAACCACCACAAGTTGAGACGTCCCTTCAAAGAATTGGGGACACTTCCTCTAGCAGAAGACTTCAGCGTCTTGCCAGTTTCGGAAGAGTTCCAGGAATCGCATTAAGCATTCCAGACTTGGTGGTCATCCTTAAACCATCACATGTTGAGACCTCTCTTTTCAGGTTGAGGTTCTTCCTTTTTATACGGGGTGAGACCTCCCTTTCAAGGTTGAAGGTTTCCCTCTTAAAAACATTAGGAGCACTTCCTCCAGCAGAAGACCTCAGCGTCTTGCCAGAGTTGGAAGAGTTATGGGAACTGCACTAAGAATTCCAAAGTTGGTGGTCATCCTTAAACCACCCCTTTATACCAACATTTCAGAGGGCACATTGAGCCTAGTGCTGCCATGCATTTTTGCACATTTTGTATTATAACTCTCTTCTTGGACTCACACATACCCCTTCGGATTAAGGGGGGATGTTGGACACCTAATCCTAAGGGTTAGTGTGGAAGTTGGATAGTCAAAAGGAGTCCCAAGAGACCTTGAAATATGGAATTCAACAATCACTCTAATGTATTATAAATGTACATCTAAGTTAATAAGAAATGCAATTCGTCATTCTATCATTTATGATTGTTCACCTCCCATGTGGGTTTAACAATTACTACATGAAGTGCTTTCATCCTACAGGTTTTTCAATTATTTTTGAATTATACAAACAATAATTAACGATTTCTGATCCGTAAAGCTACCGATTACCAATCTGGACTTAATTAACGATTTCTGATCCGTAAAGCTACCGATTACCAATCTGGACTTATTTTATTTTAGTTTTATGTACAATTAAGAAGAATTGTAATTATTTAAGACACAGAAATCAGGCTAGCTTATCCAAATAATTCTTATCTTGTAGTTTCCAGGCAAATGGTTATTTTTCCATTGGTACACATATTCTCACCCCTAAAGGGCACTCATCGAGGGGGAGTAAAGGAGAGTTGACCTGAACGTAATCTGTCATATTAGAAAATGGCTCTTAAACATCACACTAACGATTAATAAACCTTAAACCCGTGTGGGAAATCTCGAGTGATTGAGCACTGTAAATTGAAATAAACCTTAAAGCCGTGTAGGTTATCTCGAGTGATTGAGCACTGTAAATTGAAATAAGGGGTACCGGGTTAAGGTCTCCACACAGCTATACCTAATATGTTATTATTGATGTCCCTGCTAGTTCATTCACTCAAGCATAAGCGTATTATAGTTGCGCAGAGAAGCGAGCCCAATACGGTAGAGATGCTGTAATGTAATGTTTAAAAAATTTTACTAAGTCAAATTATTTTAAAGTAAAAATTAAAGGAAATAAAAAATAATAATAAATAAATAAAAAGAAGATTAATGTAATGTATACATTTTAATTCGGTCAAAAAAAAATAAAAATAGAAATAACCCTATATAAATAAAATAATAATAAAAATGAAAATGGACCATGGTATTGAGAACAATGGTATTGAGACGTGGTATTCATGTGAAATATAGCCTATTTAAAGGGGGAAATTAAACCAGCTTAGATTCATCTTAACTCTGGATCTACCAAGGGCTGAGAAGGATCAATCTCTTGATAAACAAACCTCCTTTAGAGTGAAAAGAGATTGAATCCCTCTTGGTAGATCCGGAGCTGAGATGGATCTACGCTGGTCTATAGTTGAAGGTGTAGACCAAACGTCGACAAAGGGTAGCCTCCAACAGTTTCCCATGCATGTTTAGTCTCCAACAGTTTCCCATGAATATTCACATGCTAGTTCAAGTGTACGAGTGTATAGTTGAAGGTTTACGTTGGTTATACTTATCAGTGATCACTTGTTAACAGAGGTGTAGTCCATGCATGATGACATGGTAGTTGATAAATTTAACAAAAAACCAAATAATAATACCTAAAATTGACTATATAGTCCATTCTATAATTTCCTAGATAGAATTCGTCAATATATAGTCCATTCTATAATTTCCTAGATAGAATTCGTCAATATATAGTCCATTCTATAATTTCCTAGATAGAATTCGTCAATGGCTCAACCAAGGGAGGATATTTGCAGGTGGACCACTGGACATGGATTTTATTCAACGGTTGATCTTTTATTTTTTGGGGATCGTTAGATTGTGAGCAACAACTCACATCTGTACATACCCTACTTCAGGCTGTGCCAAGAATCAACTTTTCATGGGTGTGTCACCATTTTGTAGAAGGCCAAGCACAAATGAATATTACCCACTTCAGCCAGCGTAAAAATCATTTTTTAATGGAGAACTAGTTTAACTGTGAAGGATATAATGCTGATTTGTGGGTCCATAGGTCGAGAAAAGTTGCCATTGCAGGATCCGTATTATCTGGATGTTTTGTGGCTATTTGTTTGCAAGTTATCTTTCAGCATTCATCTATATTTTTCTATGAATAATATAAATATATATTTCCATAAATTGGCAGAACTTTCCATACTTATCATACCAAATTCTGGTCCCCCGTACTTTTCCAATATCTGTCGCACACTACATACTGTATTTGAAGCAACGAATAAAATATTCGAACTTTCCATACTTATCATACCAAATTCTGGTCCCCCGTACTTTTCCAATATCTGTCGCACACTACATACTGTATTTGAAGCAACGAATAAAATATTCATTGTTTGACGGTAATTATAATCCATATATTGACAGTTCCCCAGAGACGTCAACATTTGCAAAAGGCCAAAAACAATAAGAGGAAGCAAATGTAACACCCTTCAATGTGGAAATTTTTTAAGAATTTTCATGGGGTGCATCCAAAAGAACAATTGATAAAACATGTATGTGGGCACCAATGTCAAAATATTTGCATTTAGAGAATTACAGAAACAGGAAAATGGAGGTGTGTCTACGGCTCTGCAACTATCACCACTGTAACAGTTTATAGTGCAGATATGTAGTGGTGCCCAAGGAGGTGCTGTAGTGCAAGCTTGAGAAGCAAAGTCAGCAATGTTGTGAGAACAGAAGAAGCACGCCTATGGGGCACCCTTAGTGCCCTTCAGGGACTCTCAAATAGAGGAGGTAGAGGAAAGGCGGGGACAAAACCTTCTTCGGATAGATGGGGCAAAGCAAGAAACTCCAAGCAAGGGTTCTCTTACTTCAATGCTGCCTCTGTTAAGTGATGAGAAGACTTGATTTCATGATGTAATAAAAACATGCCAAACACTATGTGCAGATAATAAGTAAGCCTAGTAATTAAGGATGCCATACTCACATGATTCCATCAGGTCACCGACATTCTCACAATAATAATAAGAATTACACTTGCTTCTAACAGTCACTTTGATATCAAGGGCTACATAAAAGTGTAAAAGACATCTCTAAGATCAAAAATCAGATTTTTCTCCGTATAAGAAAAATTACAATATTTCTGATGGTAAGTCGGATGGTTTCTTGCAAGATATTGCTGGCAACTACCTATCCTATACCCCTCAGTTTAGGTTAGTTTCATTTAGTTATATTTTTAAGTTGAAATAATTTGACAATCTTAACCACCAATTTTAAATCGATTCAATGGAATTCATTTACTGAATATTTCAAGTCGAAATACTTGGATAATATTATACGCCAATTTCAAATCCATCAACTTTTGTCCAAAAACCCAAATACTCGTTGAATTGTCCTCACCATACACATTAGGGCAGGAATCTAAGACAGCAAAGCATAAAAAATCAGGCCCTGGCCTAAAGGTTGAAGCTATGCAGACTACAAACAACATCAAGAGCAAAAGTGATTTCAGATTATACAAATGTCTTCAACAATATATTAGCAAAACCATGACAACAAAACATTCACTTCGTGAAAGACCTACAGGCTGCAGACTAGTAGTTGTAATGAGGGATCATTACGATAATGACCCAGGTTCAAACCCCAGTCCGAATAGAGCCCTGATCATGTGTATAAGTTGGCTTAGTTTAACGGCCCCCACACTGAAGTGGGCCATATGCAATAAAGCAGGGCTAGGGTTCATAGCTCCCCACAGATCAAAAAAGCTTTTACCTTTACCACAAAAAAGACATTCTCAGGTATGGGAGGACACTACAGCCAAGGATGTCTAAGAATGTTTTCGGTAGAAGGAAAATTCCTCTCTTGATATGTGGGGAATAAGCATGGAACACACACTCTGCACCCTAATGCTTGCATCTGCATGGAGATGGCTATTTCAAGGCAACTCACTCCTAATACTCGATGGTTATTCAAGGCAAGTCACTCCTAATATTCGTTTGCTTTCGAGTGGCTCTACACATATTCAAAATCTCTGTATCCTAATCTCTAATTGTTGTTTTTCTTGTTTATCTCATATGCATCCTATTAAAGATTGTCACAAGAAGACCCTACTAGTTCTCCATCTCAAAACATTCTGTTGAAAAACATAAAACCATCGATACCTCTTCAAAACAGTCTGGAGATTCCCAGAGCTAGGAGGTGCAGAACACAAATTTGTTAAAAAAATATTATAAAATAAAAATAAACAACTAAACAGGCACCAAAACAATGTCAATTCTACATCCACAGGGGACGAAAACTTGGTGCCCAGCAAGAATGGTCACAGCAGTGTGACTCAACAAGGCTCAACAGATGTTGATCACAGTTTTGGCATGTTAGTTTCCCTGCAAATCTAGCCCCTGACACTTAATTCCTAGCAAATTACACATCTACTGATTAATTGCACAGCTAGCTTCATTGACACAATAAAATCGGCAATAACACAATATACCAATCTCAATCACAATGACAAAACAGATCTACCCAACCGCAGTTCTTCATTAACTTTCAGAACCTACTTAGGCTCTTGTCCAGGAAAATGGCCCAACTAAAAAAATACATACAACTCAATCTGATCTAGTTGATCAAGCCCTTCTTTGTTGATCTGGATCTCCTTGCTGCCCCCTTCCTTGGACCCAACACACTCCCTGAAATGCCTCTCTCAATCTTGTGCTACTGTATGGTGTGACCTCTCCCTCTCCTTAACCTTGTTTTTATAACATTACATTGAACTAAATCCCTAACCCTAAACTCCAAAGTGACTGACGACCAAAATTAGATATCGCCTTACTTGAGATCAAGAGCTTAAATTAAAACATGATCATTAAAGTAATTAATTTACTTTTCCTAAGTTTACTTCAGCTAAATAACCAACATAAAAATTATGTTTTTCCTAAGTTAGTCTTAGGCAAGTTACAAAATGCAAATTGCTCACACTATAGCAAGTGTCTAAGAAGACTTTGGGTGACTTTTGCATGCCTAGACACTTAGGCTTGTGCAGAAGTACCTACCCGAGCTACAGACATCAACATAGCATATCATAGCTTGAAGCGAAGATCCTATGACCCATTGTTGTTAGACCACTGTAATGCTAGCTGGCAAAGTATGTAGTTTAGGTTTGGGAAATGCACATAATGACTCTATTTGAATTACATAGCTTTTCAAGTGGACGACATAAGTGCCTCTCTCAATCTTGTGCTACTGTATGGTGTGACCTCTCCCTCTCCTTAACCTTGTTTTTATAACATTACATTGAACTAAATCCCTACCGTAATCTCCAAAGTGATTGACGACCAAAATTAGATATCGCCTTACTTGAGATCAAGAGCTTAAATTAAAACATAATCATTAAAGTAATTAATTTACTTTTCCTACGTTTACTTCAGCTCAATGACCAACATAACAATTATGTTTTTCCTAAGTTAGACTTAGGCAAGTTACAAAATTCAACTTGCTCACACTATAGCAAGTGTCTAAGGAGACTTTGGGTGACTTTTGCATGACTAGACACTTAGGCTTGTGCAGAAGTACCTACCCGAGCTACAGACATCAACATAGCATATCATGGCTTGAAGCGAAGATCCTATGACCCATTTTTGTTAGACCACTGTAATGCTAGCTAGCAAAGTATGTGGTTTATGTTTGGGAAATGCACATAATGACTCTATTTGACTTAATAGCTTTTCAAGTGGATGACATAAGTGCACGCCCCCCCCCCCCCCCCCTTGTTGAGTGTGTTGATTTTTCAAGGTCTTATAATCTGATAATTACTTCTAATGATTTAATCCTTCTTATAACCATATTCATCATTAAGCAATTACACAGAAGATGTCAACAGTAGAAATATTAACAATAGTAGGATCATAAAGAGACAGCGAAACAAGGGACACAAATATTTACCTTGGGAAAACCCTTTTCTAGGGAAAAACAGAGCAACCTTTTCTTAGAGAAATTAATCCAGTTCAGGGTTGCAGGGGAGCAGCCCCCCCCTGAATTTTCTCCCAAAGCACGTTCTGCTTGGGAGCAGATTCGAAGCGACCTCAAGAGCGTGCTCCGAGAATTCCCTCCAACAGGTAGCGAATTCTGAGAGTGCGCTCCCTTCAAAAAAATCGCTCACTACCTTTCCAGGAGAAAAAGCAGGAGTGGTCGAGGAGTGATCGTGATTGCTCTCGACCGCTCCCGCTTGCAAAAATTCGCTCCACCTAAAAAAGAGGCACGCGCGATTTTTTTGTGGTGGAGGGAGGGGAGGGGCCAAAAGAAATAAAATAGCTCCTCCCCTCCCACAATGCATCATTTGCATATTGACAAGAGCAAGACGGGGCTTTTGGAGCTTTAGTTGCAGAGGTAAGTGAGAGGAAGATTGTGAGGGTTTCTTGAGGAGCTTGCAAGAGATTTGGAGCTTGGAATTGAAGGCACCATTGGAGAGCCAAAGATGTTTTTCATTTTTTTGTGTAGCCTTTATGTTTTTCATATGTTCATTGTTGAATGAAAGATGTTCTCTTCTCTCTTTCCCATTCTCGTTCCTGCTCCATTTTATTGCAAGCAATAAACTATAACTCCACCAAACATGATGGGTATATGGCTTGGCATTCTCTTGTTGGTTCCTTTTTTTGTTTTGATGGTGTTGGGAAGCAGAAGACGGAGGAATGATGAAGATGATGAAGAAGTGGGTAGTGGTGGATTAAGAAACCTGGATAGGAGTACCAAAAGGAAGAGGAGGAAGATAATGAGAGTAGAGATGATGATGGCAAGAAAGCCAAAGTTGACTAAACCCCCTTGTGGAAAATTGTTACTAGGCTTTCAGGAGGGAAAAGGGGTGGAACCACTAAATTTACATGCCCCCATTGCAAAATTACTTTCACAAGTTCATACACCCATGCCAAAAAACATCTTTGTGGGGAAATGGCATGGGATGGAAATAAGCAATTAGGAATCAAAACTTGTGGAAGTGTGTCAACATAACAAAGAGCCAAATACATAAGGGAAGAGGAGAAAGCCCAATACAAATCTAAAAGATGAAAGGGTGATATTGAACATGCCACCACCACTAGCCCACAATCACATAGACTAAAATCTCCATCAGCATCCACCCATGGTAGTGGATACGGCACAAGCACAGAGATCCCTTAAGACGTAGAACCATATCAGATTTCCTTGATCAAGGTTGTAGGGATGATGTGGATGCTAAAATTTACCGGTTTCTCTATGCATGCGGGACACCATTCAATGTTCTTCGCTCACCTTATTGGCATGAAACGGTTGGCGCCATCAGTGATGACCCTAAAGGATACAAGAGCCCTGGTATGACAAAGCTAGAACTGTGGGACTTGATCATGAAAAAGCCAAAATAACACATGCTTTGGGTAAACTGACAAATTCTTGGGATGGCTATGGGGTTTCCATTGTATCTGATGGTTGGACAAATGTAAAAAGCAAGCCACTAATAGTTTTACTTGGTGTGTTTGCTACTGGTGCAATCTTCCTTTCAACACATGATTACTCAGAAAAGTTCAAGACCGCCATCAATATTGCAGAACCATTACTTCAAACAATTGAAAGTATTGAGCCATACAACAATGTCATCAAGGTCATCACTAATAATTCTTCTAATTGCAAGGCAACGAGAGCAATCATTGAGGATAAATACCCCAACATATTTTGGTCTGGGTGTTTGGTTCACACAATGAACATTTTGATGCATGATATTATTAAGAACAAGGAACCTCAATATAGATGAATTGGTGATTTATACAAGAGAGGCAAGAGAATGATAAAATTTATTACCAATCATAGCAATACCTATGAGATTTTCTGCAGTCACTCAAAGTTGGAGCTATTGAAGCTTGGGAAGACTAGATTTGCTAGCTATTACCTCACCTTCAGGCGCCTTTTGAAGGTAAGAGAGTCATTGGCTAGCATGTTATCAAGTCAACATAGGCACCTGACAAGGAAGGTTTTGAAGAGGTGGAGGAGACCGCTCTTGATAGTCTGTTTTGGGCATGTGTGAGGGATGTTTTGCAATACACCAAGCCCATTTATAACATGATTCGTTTTGCAGAAACAAATGCACCAATGATTGAGGAGGTGTATGAGCAGATGGATAATGCGTTGGGAAAATAAAAGATATTGTTCAGCCAAAAGATCCCAACTTGTATGATCATATTTACAATTTTGGGTGTGCACAGTGGGATAAACTTAATGTTCCACTACATGCCTTGGCATATATCCTTATGCCAAAATACTACTCTCCATCTTCGTTGGGAAACCTGCACCAGGGGGTGGGGTTATGACCAAACCCCATACAAATCCATAGGTGCAAAATAAATCACTCAAACTGGAGTGTTTGGTTCTTTGCATGTGATGGAAGATAGGGACAGAATGAATGTTGTCACATGGGACATGTATGGTGGGGGGGGACCTTTGGCAAAATTGGCAATAAAAGTGCTTTCGACGTTCTTGACACATTATTGTGAGCGGGCTCATACTAATACATCATATATGACTTGGCACAACAACCCATAGGAGGATAATTTGGAGGATGGAGCTATACATTTAGAAGAATTGGAAGCAAAACTTAGGAAAGATGATGATGAAGCAGCAGCAACAACAACAGTAGCCATGCCACCCCCATCATCCACTAGCAGTGCTCGAGTTCCGCCAGCTTTGTTGCTGCCACCTCCATCTACAGCCTCACGTGGAGGTCATGTGCCTTCTGGTTCTACTTCTGGTTTTGGATATGGTCATCCAACTATGCAAGAGGAGACTCCCAATAGACCACGAGCTTCTCAGAAATTAAACATTTCTCGTGGCAAGAGGCCCACACAATAGATAATAGATTTACTTGTCTTTTCTAGTTTCTAGTAGTCTTTATAACTGTTGACTCTTTCATATTTATTATGATATATTTCGTAAACAATATATGACAATTTAAGTTTGAAGTTGGCAATTATATTTCATTGGTAACAAATTAGAATTTATGAATATGATGCTTCGAGAAAGTTGAAACATTTCATTTCAAGTTAGATATTATTCGTTATAGTTTGGTTACTTCGCAATGGTAATGGTTACAAGTACTACTTTAGTGATCAATGATGTCAAATGTTTTATTTTGAATTTTGAAAGCTTGAAATTTTAAGATTGATGAATCATGAGACTCGATGTGTTGTATGTTACTTAATTGTGGACATGTGTTAATGAATATTATAACTTCTAAGTGATTGATGTTATATGGTTTAATCTTGGTTACATGAGAACCGCTCCTGACTTGTAGGGAACCCATTCTAGCGGTTCCTGCATTCTCGGGAGCTTTGGAACGGGAGCGAAGCGTTCTGTTTTACTAAGGAACAGCAACGGGAGCGAGGTAATGTTTCTAGAACTCAAAAGACATTGATCGAGGAACTTGGGAGCGAAGTTTTCAACATTCCCAGTTGTAGGAATGGACACGCATTCCTTCCTTGTCGAGAAGCTTCCTTATGCCAAAATATCCATGACACTGCAAAGCCTTACTGCCACAGTTGGATTTTACTCCATGGGCCTATGTTTCATTTCATCTATGTGAGGTTGTGCATAGAACAATAAGAACTCTAGATATTATTGCATTGCACGTCAAGATAAGTACACCTTGTATATTTGCTACATGTTATTTTTATATTTATATTTAATAGGAAAGATTCATTTTAACTATAAAGAGTTTGTTAGAGTAAGTTAGATGCGATAGGATATCAAAATTGATAATTTTTTTACATTTTTTATTTAAAATTTTGAATTAGTAAAATATTTTATAATTTAATTGTCATAAGGGTTGTGTGACAAGGTATATTTTGTCTCTAAAATGAAGTCAAGAACAAGTGGAAATAAAGCTAGAAATTAAGAAATATATTTTAAAAAAATTAAAGAAATTCAAAGTAAATAAAATAAATAAAATCTACAAAATTATAAAAAATGAAAAATTAAGGTTTTGGTGAAAAATTAAAGTTAGGTTTGTGAGGAAAGTTTTACATTCAAACTCTGAAATTGTAAGTGATTTTCTAAGGAGTCGAGTGGTTACACCTAGATGTTATAGTGGTAGCTCCAATTACACCTAAAAGTTATAATAATAGTACCTGTGATAGTTGTAGCCATCGAAATCAACTATGTCATGTAAGTACGATTCCAATGCAATTGTTGATTCCTCTAGCATTAAAAAGAAAAAGAAAAAAGAAAAAAAAAATAATATAGTAACTAATTAAATATTTAACTATTTTTTAAAAAGAAACTCCCTATTTTATATTTTTTATTTTTTATTATATAATATTGTCGCTCCCGATCATTCATTTCATTTCCTGTCAATTTTGGGGAAACTTCTAACCATTCTGGACACTCGTTCCCAACGTTCCCCTGTTCCATAAACTCATGCAACATAGGGTTTAATCCATGTTTTTTATGCTTTTTATATATAATTCATCATTCTACATGCTTTTGTTGACATATATGCATCAAAATATATAAAAATATATATTATATAAAATTTGCTCCCGACCCGAAAACTTTTGAAAATGTCGCTCCCCGCTCCTGCTCCCAAGCAGCCTTGATCCAGTTCAATAAGAGATGTAATCTGATATCCAATTAGGAACAAGGCCAAGCTGACCATAAGCAACCCCGGGTCAAACCTGGTCAAACAAAGATAAGTAGCCAAAGAAATTTCGGTCAACTGTGCCACAAAGAATTTCAGCTTGCTTCAGAGATCTCGGTCTTGCTTCAGAGAACTTGGTCTACCTCAGAAAAACTCAGAATGCCCAGAGATTTCAGTCTACCCATACACACGGTCTGTTGTGCCTCAAAGATTCAGTCTGCCCAAAGATATTGGTCTACCCATATACTTGAATTGTTATTTATCTCTCCTTTGCATGAACAAAAGATATGTATATAAAAGAGCGATCTGGAGTTTGCCTTGACGAGGAAGACAAATGGCCTATGCATGGGCATCTCAAGGGCCTGAATAGGTGTGTCTCATCACTGGGCCGACTTGATCCAACTTAACATTTTGGAGGCAAAATTTTGAAATTTATAAATTGGATTTTCCCTCTTTTATTTTAACATGAAAGATATAATTTTATTCTTTGTATTTTGAGGGCTAAAAACATACTTATGAACACTGACCATCCCTACAAATACAACAACATGGATTACAGTGGGGTGGTTTCGACATGGTAGAGTGGGATGGGGATCAAGTTGGAGGGCAAGAAACTATTCTCCACTCTAATGAAAGAAAATATTGGTAAAGATTACATAAGCAATCGAGGCTCTGTCGGTACTATATCCCAATTTTTAAGCCTTATCCAATCACCTTGAGCAATTCCCATTGAACATCCTTTAGGTGATCCTTTAGGGAAGCCTCCCTTGTGATGAAACAACCATTAAATAGTTAGAGAAAGGCTACTAAGTTGACAGTGTTAGCCTTTCTCTTGTTTCCCTAAGATCTAGATCTACCTAGTGAGGCTTTGCACTAGGCCTGGTAGACTTTGCAACAACAGGTCCACTAGTTGGCGAGAAACTGTTTATAAAGCTAGTAGGCTATGGAATATTTTGTCAAGTGTTGTAATTGCATTGGAGCCAATTAGAGCTCCGTTCGAAGGAGGTTGCCCCTCGAAGATGCCCATGAACTTTGCTCTCTATTTTCTAAATTATCAGTACAAGGTTTATAATCTGCAGTTTCTATATCATTGTCTCTCTTATTTACTTTTCCGTAGTTGATATTTCCTAAATAATTGCATAATAATGATTGCTTTTTTTTGGTGAAGTATACTACACAATGTCTCTCCATTTCATCCTTAATAGTGACTTGGAGGACAAAATCAATTACCAGTCTCTTTTCAATAAAATTGATGAATAAATAGTTAAACGTGACTTCTTTGATTTTTGAAAGTAACTTCTTAGGTTTTTTAAAGTGAAAGGTCACATAGTAAGTACAATTACCAAGGGCATAATTTATAGCAAATTCAATTGAGTAAAGGTGGACCACCATCAAATGCACAACTTAAGCCATATTAGCTATCATGGGCCATGACCTTTCAGAGCAATCTCAACTTATGTCTTCCCAACATATTCCAATTGTCTCCTTACATCTACCCATTTTCTCCTAAGATCTACCCACACTCCTTATGACTACAACTTTTAAAAAGCAACAGTTTCTTAATGTGGCTATACAAATAAGGCATCACCATCTTTATAATATAATATCAAGAAATTGTAATTGTATCCATCATTATTAAAATTTCAAAGAGAACTTATTCCCCATATAAATTCAGGCATGAACATTTAAAAACATATGCTTGATGTGGACCATCATAAACATGTTACAACTAAATAATCATGGAGATAGGTCAAACAGATGCACATCCTATGCCAGATATGTAATATGCAAAATCGTAGCAAGTGCTCACTTGCCAAAAATGTGACTATCTATCCATGTCAACAAAAGTATGAAGACAGTTCATATACACACCCAACTATAAAACTCTCGAGTCCCAAAATGTGTCGAGCAATCATTATCTACTACCATGTATGTTGTTCAAAATTAAAACAACTGTTCATTAATAACCTTTCACAATATCTGACAGCTCACATAACAAGGAAATTTTAAGTAGTCTATTTTTACCTTCATCTTTAGACAAAGGAAACACAAACCAACATTCAATCATAACCTCAATCAATCACAACCATGAAAGCAACTTGTAAACCATGCAAACTCATGAAGGTAAGACAAGTCTCTAAATGTTGCCTACAATGTTTATCTAGAAAACACACCCAAGATGTGCAAAAAGAGAGGAAAGGCCCAAGAAGGAATTCAAAAACAGTAAAGAACAAAGAAACTCGTTGCTGGAAAACAAAACATTGTAGGGATAGATCATTTTAGCCTAGCATTGTAGCGATATATCTTCTTCGTTCCATAAACATGATGCATAGTTTCTTTCATTCAGAGAATACTTCAAATCTCCCCTTATTTTAATTTTCCTTTCCTAATGTCAATAATGCTAAGTGAGTTCCATATGCAATAGGACAAAACCTGTGCAGCATGCCCTCCATTCTCCAAATAAAAATTACCAGTAAATCCCAATCATGAACTTTTGCTCAAAGAAACAACAAATACAGATTCATGCTTATTTTTTCCATTTCAAATCCACAGGAATAGTATTTGGTTTGAAGCAATAAGACCCATTAAATAAGCAGTAAGAGGTTTGAGCTTTGAACCATGAACACAACAATCACAGATTAACTAATGCCCCATTTCTGTAGTCACTTATTCATTCAAATCCACAGCATACAATCTTCATTTATAGAGATAGAAATTACAAGAGATTCGCCAAAACCAGATGTTGTCCATAACTGCAATCCATTCTTTCCTTTACCAAATCAAAATCATATCCAACTTATGGCCATACACAAAAAATATAATGCATTTTTAACAAAGAATGAATTTTTGAAATAATTTGGGATTGGGAAAATGAATTCATGACTAGATAGGAATGAGCAATAGATGTCTATTTTTGTATTCAAGTGTACATGTCATTTTAAAAAACCCAAAAAGTCCAAACATGTTGATGAGGCTGTTGAGGGTGCCCTAGGGCACATATATCTTCAAAATATATTCAAAACAGAACCCACGATGAGAATGGGAGATTAACCAGCATGGCGAGTGAGCTTTGATTTGTCAGATGGGGCAAATAATTTCTTGCCAGAGGCCATACAATGCATGTGGGATTATGTGTGTTGTTTGCCGTTATCCAAAGTCAAAGCCACCACAAAGCTGAAAATGTAACTGCTACAGCAAAGCTTGAAGCTTGTGCACACAACTTCCCTCAACAATCCCCACAAAACCATTATGGAAATAGTATTCATTCACAGCCGCAAATACCCATGACTCTTAAGAAGATGGACAATGGGTAAGTTAAGGGGATAATGGAGAAGTGAAGAAGAGCACATCAATCATAAAGAGAACAACAAACACAGCAACACTATACACTCATCAAACTAATGCAAACAAACAAAGTAAACAAGAAACTTGTGGCTTGAACATCACCTTATCTCTGGTAAAATTACTTGCCAACAAAGTGTCGAGGACAAAGTTTATACTTCTAAACCAAGCAAGGACCATCACAACCTTCAATGCCAGGATAAGTGTTTAGGCAGCTTAAATGTTTGACCAAAGACAGTTACAGGGCAAATCATGCTGACATCAAACCAGAGTCTCCGAAACAGTCAAAGAGAGCTCTCTCGGAGCTAGAAACCAAATGTGAATGCAAGATGACCAAGCTGGGGTTAAGTGAACCCATGAAACAAGAAACCATTAGAATCTCTGGGTCACAAGCAACGGTCTAGATCAAGTCTTCGTGTCATTTTATCTATCACTTTTACACCAGATTTCCAAAGTGACATATGACATACAACACCTTCCCTCGAATAATATTACAACCACTTATAATCCGCCTTTATGTCAAATGCTTAGGGTATCACATGTGCTAAGTATTGCCTTACAATCTTTTACAATTTACTTTATATATGCATGTACTAATCCTCTTGTTATTTTGCAGCAGCACAATTAAGATGACCAGGGATAAAAGATCACCATGAAGAATGTGAGGTGTGCATCATAAACCATGAGAAAACCACTGGACAGAAGCATCACCACGCCTCCAACTATCAACCCTAGAGTCAGCAAGATGCTAGTAAGGCCAACATAATCGCATAACCACTTCATTTATCAAGCCACAACACCATCAACATTACCACTATATCACTATCAAGAAAACAACCAAGTCATTGGCCAATGGTAAGTGCTGAAACCCAATGATGATATCAATCAAATATAAAAGCTCTCAAGCATCATCCATCACCCATCACCTAGAGAAGTCATCAATTAGCCAACAATGCACACAGTGCTAAAACAATGTGCCACCTTTAAGAAATAGTCAACAAAAGAATAAGTAACCTTTAAATATATCTAGGACCAACAACAAGTAAACCAAGTGCCACATCATCATCCTCTTTTCTCATGCATACACATACATCAACACCAACCATTATTTGCACTATGCAAGTGCATCAGAATGCTATCAACACCATATAATGGATATATAATGAAGGAAAGCAAACCATTAACCATTGCCATAAGATGAGATCAAGCACAAAGATGTATCCGTGAGATTACCGTTAAACCCATAAATAGAACAGAAGAGAATGAAGCTGCCTTAGCATGAAACCACCATTACCCCACCAAGATTGCACCCTTATGCCTCCCCTGCAAATGGATGGTGGGCCCCCTTAAGTTTAATTCCACACCGAAAGTGACAAGGGATTCCAATGACAGGGAAGGAGTCAGGATAGGCTCAAACTATAGGGCTACATTCATAAGGACTCATTTTGCAAAACATAGGGAAGAAGTACCAATACTTTGCAGATCAATATCATTGATTGAAAAGGTGGTCAACAAACGGCAACACTCTGCTGAGACGGTTGGTCACATTCAAGCGAAAACTCAGAATTTTCTCAGATTCATAGATTTGCCATAGTAAAACCTTGCAGATAAGAGATAGGTCAATATCATTGATTGAAAAGGTGGTCAACAAACGGCAACACTCTGCTGAGAGGGTTGGTCACATTCAAGCGAAAACTCAGAATTTTCTCAGATTCATAGATTTGCCATAGTAAAACCTTGCAGATAAGAGATAGGTCAATCATGAAAATTAGCTCAGAAACAGAAATGGGCAGCGAGGCACTACGGAGGGAATGCTGCAGCACTACAAACCACCTAAGAAAAAGTCAAGCAGGAAAAGTAAATAACAGAAGATGAGGGAGGAAAATAAAGCAGAATGGAAATAAAGAGCCTTAACAGATGTAGAAATAGGGACGAGAAAAATTGGAATATCGGAACAAGCAGCTAAATGAAAAAAAAAAAGCACAAAACAAAACACAAGGATTAAAAATGTTATTCCTTTATTTTTTATTTTCTATTTGCAGGTTGGGGACAAGGAGACCAGAGATCATGGAAAATACCTGTTATGGAAAAAACCATCATTCATTCATTCAAATATTAATAAGCTTATTTCTTCTGTCTATTATTGAGCTTGTTTGCTCCAATACCACTCTGAATATACAAAGACATACTTGACCTTAGTGCAACAATCTGATTTCTAAGCTGTGCTGACCTATTTTTTGATAATGATATCGAATCACGAACCCTTGCCACTTCGAACCCAGATTTTTTGAAATAAATTATGTTATGTAGCCCCAGCCAATGCGAACCTACCACAGTCCATTACTCCAATGTGTGATTCCACTTCATTGGTAGTTCTGACTTTCAATTCAAGGGGGGTCCACCAACTAGTTGCACAGGAGGCATAACATGTTGTGATGAATGGTGATACCACTAGTTCTTGTGATGCAGCTTCGTGTGGAGTCTTGGCATGGAATTTCATGCGGTTTGTTGATTTCTATACATGCTATGGGATGGTGATATCACTAATTATTATTAATTTTCCATGCACTTAAGATTTAACTTTTAAGCAAGTGCTAGCATCATGATACCAATCTTGACATATAATGGGCACGTAATTCATCATTTATGATTACAAGTTCAGAGGCATAATTGGCAACAGAGCAGTGCATATGGTCTCAATTTTACTTTACTTAGCTTATGCGGATTTTGACATATTTATTATACACTACATTTCCTGCACTATCATTCAGTTAAATGATGAATATTGTGGTGATAAGATGTTTTCTAATTCAAGGTTACAACATATGTTTCACCTACACATTAGTTACACAATTTAATAATCAATCTTTAGTAGTTCAACGCAATGTTCTTTTCCCCATTACTAGCATTAGTTAGCCACCCAGACGTATTTTAATTTTAATTGGCTTCTGCACCTGCATTACTATGGTTAACCTTATGGTTGGCATATCAAGTGGATTGGTAGCCTATCTCTGTGATTGGGTTTAACAACATCCATGCATGGTTGTGTCTATTTCAAGCTATTCGTCATTTGCATTACTGTCACATGCCTTTGTTTTGTTGGAATAGTTAGATTAGGGCAGCATATAATTAATATTTTCCATCCATGACAGTTATTTGTGATTTTAAATTCTTCGTTTTCTTTATTATGCTTATGTTTTTATCATCAAATAAATGCCAAACCAACAAGATCATGACCATACAAAAGGAACACAAGAAATAAGCTCCAAGCTAGGGGAAAACCCAGAAATACTTCTCTTCTTATAGAATCAATTTCAAAGGAGACTTCCAAGACCAAACCCTACATCATGGCTGCCACCAAGGACAAAGTCAACCAGCCAAACTTCCTTTCAGAATACAAGACAAAATCTCCAAGGGTAACAAAGCAAGATCCCTTTAAAATGAAGGCTCTTCTAAACTTTTGTGCATGCCAAGACAGCCTGCAACACTTACAGTAGTTCAGACCTGAGGTAACCCTAGAAACCCTAGGGTACTCGCACATGTGAACAGCAGAAAGCTAAATTTCAGAACTTCGCACTCTTTTTAGGGCTTCCTTCTTCTTCACTAGCCTCTTCCCTTATCGTCTATGACTTTCACAATTCTTCTTCATTGCAGATCAAAGCAAAGATGTGCATGCTTGTTACGTCCCCAAATGAGGTCGAAGCTTTACTTTATATAGCCTTTCTTAGGGCTCAAATAGCCCTCACAAGGGCGATTTCTTCCTAGTTGGCCGACATGGTCTTGGGAGCCTTCTAGACACTTCCAAATATAAAACAAATTTTCTTTTCTTGATACAAATGCCCAAGAGGGTCTTTTTACAATATGATAATGACTCGTTGACTCATGACAAACCCTAGGAGCATTCAATGGATGCTTGAGCTAATGAAAAATGATTTGAGCATGAGACCCATGTTTTACAAAAATGATTTCCTTTTGATCTTTACATTATTTTCTTTCTTCTTTTGATAGATACATAAGAATTAAATAATGACATGAGTCAAGTAACAATTATGAAGACTAAAACTAGTTACATTCTTCAACACTCCCTCTTAACTAGGGAGGTATTTAGAATTGTCCAACTGGTACAAGGACCGTGCTCCCTCTGAAAAGTTCTCATAAGAAGAGTCGAATTGATAAGCCAACTGTAAGCATCAACATTATGATCAACCAACACTATCTTTGAGGCCTAACTAGACATGCTCTACTTCATTCAAGAGCCTTATGCTGGGAAACTTTACGTGTGATACTGCACTACCTCTACAAGGTGCATACCCCACCAGATGTCCACAAGGGATGTCCTTTTAGGACTATTCTTTCTTGGATTTCCAATCCTGAATCCTCAACGAATATTGGTCCTCTTCGACCACTCTTATCTTAGACACATGTCCTATCCTCAAAAAGTGTCGGTTCCTTTCATTTCTTGGATGTTCCATCCTCAAGGAAACCACAGATGCTTATCCAATCCCTTACTATTCTTTCTTCGAGGCCTTCACTTAGACTTACGGTTTTTAGTCATGACACATGAAGACAAGAATGCACATGTCATGTCCAACATCACTCCTTCTCAACCAAAGAGGATATCAGTATTCTCCTTTTATCTTGAGAATAGATACTTGCTCATATTCAAGGAGACTCCTTCACTCCCTATCAAATCCAGAGGAGATTTCTGACTTCCTTTCTAATTGGGAAGTCCTATCTACACGCTCTCTAGCTTGTCCTTATAATAATTTTAGCTACAACATGGCTCCCTCTTTCTTCCGTGTCTCATCGTATTGGGCCTACTTCCTTCCTGGTATCATAGAACCATCTTCTTCCCTTAATCTTGTGACAGGTTTCAGGTCATCAATCTTGCACAACACTTTCATCTTGTCATCATTAATGAAGGAATTATATTGAGCCTTTCTAGACTTCAAGTTCATCATAGCTTTCTCATGAAAGTGATCTCCTTTGACCTTCAGGCTATCTTCTCGCACTACTAACTTTCAATCCCAAGATGAGTGCATCTTGACTTCATAGTTGCCAGGTACCAGATATTGAGCTTCCCTCAACATTCTTCATACATTCCATCTATACAATTGAACTTGCCTCGATTGTCATTATGTATTCTTGCCACATCCTTCGAGGTAGCAAACAATATATTAACCAAATAACCAATGATAATTATTGGCATCAAACTTACCTCATTGAGACAACTCTCTCGTCATCAACATCCTCAAGGTCCATCTCCACATTAATCTTCCTTCATGCATCAGAGTGCCCAAGGATCGAACTTGATTACCAAGTTACCATTTTCTTCTAAAGATTATACTAGATGTTGATTATTATTCTAGTGAGAAAGTCTTAATATTCCATTCATTCTAGAGTAAGTCAAATTCATCCTATTAGGCATCATATAACCAAATGAAAGATTCACCATGCATGATTTATGACCAAGTTTTCTTACAGGATTATGTGAATCCTACCCAAAATTTACTTCAAACATACATTCTTAATCTTTCACACAATCATCTAGCTATATGTATAATGAGCCTACAACTTGACCAATTACAATCCTTCATCTTTTAAGAGTATTATTTCCAAACAATATGGAATATATACTAATCCTTGTCATAATGCCTTTTCCAAGAACCTCTCAAAATGATGGTTCTGATAGGATCTTGAGGACCCACCGTGGAAAAAATGACTACTTCTAACATAATGTTATACACTTTATGGATGAACATTATGCAAAATGGTCCCCAAATTTCTCATTCTTGAAATACCAGACGATTCTTACAAAGAAATTCAATCAAGTAGACTCTCAATATGCTACTATCACCTTCTTTTATCTATGATGCCATGTCAAAACAAGATTCTTCTAGAAAACACAATAATACATGCTTACTCCTTTGATGACCTTGTTAGCATCAGTCTCTTTAGGGTCCTCACTATTGAGAAATCTAGGGCATTAGCATTAGGTGTTTTCTCTTAGATTAGTAAGAGCTTGTGAATATTTTTTTACTTCATTAGGTTAAAATCTTCTTTGCCTTAGATTATTAGTGTTCTTCTTCATCAAACAGTAACCAATGCACAAACATAAATAGACAAGAGACACAGAATGTAGGCTATGATCCAAGGCCAAAACCTCTCAATCTTTGAGAGGAAAACTCGCACAAATTCTTCTTATAGAGATTCCAATTGACAAATACCAAGACCAAGACCAAGACCCTTGACCTAGTAGCCTCTCCATGACCAAGAGACAAGTCCTCTTCCATCTTCTCGTTCATTCTTTCTCGGTTCATTTTGCTTCAGATTTCGCACCATATGTGATGACACCCAACTGTGATCACTGTATTTGTCAAGGAAACCAAACTTTCTCCTTCAGCAGTAACACCGAATTCTGAACCAAAGTCACTGCCTCTTTTCGTGCAATCAAGACCTTCTTTCTTGTCACAGTAATGAGCCCTTGCTTCTCTTCTTATCACTGCAATGTATCCATCTAGAACTCAGAAATAAATCTAACTTCTGTGGACTAAGATCAGCCCTTACTGCCCCTTCGTTTCTTCCTCGTTGTCC